>RJWK010003294.1:0-55938 GCA_004363435.1 Platanista minor
TTGCGGTACGCGGGCCTCTCACTGCTGTGGCCTCTCCCGTTGCGGAGCACAGGCTCCGGACGCGCAGGCTCAGCGGCCATGGCTCACGGGCCCAGCCGCTCTGCGGCAGGTGGGATCTTCCCGGACCGGGGCACGAACCCGTGTCCCCCGCATCGGCAGGCGGACTCTCAACCACTGCGCCACCAGGGAAACCCACCTTTTTTCTTTATTACACGTGTTTAGTATGTTTCACTTCCCAAGTGGAAGCCTCAGAATATTTCCAAGAAATCAAACAGCAGAACCTATTACTATGCAGCTTCAAATTGGTGATTTTTAATATAGGCAATAAACCATTCAGAACGAAACAAAATTAAACAAAATACTTGCTGTAGTTTCAGGCACCAACTTTTGTCCTGAAAATGATGTTACAAGTATTATGCAATTGACCTCAAGTACAAATTGATGTTTGACTTTAATCTTGAGCAATTTCTAAACTGTCCTAACACGATGTCATACATCTCAACAAAGGTACTAATAGGGAAATTTAAGGAAAAGAAATTTTCAAAGTAGTTAAAATGAATAACATAATACTTAACCCCTTTACATTTGACCAGGACTATAAGAGAATAGAATTTATAGAGTTTGGCCTAGTTTTTCCACAACTGAACTTGTTTGTCGATTCACACAAAAAATGAAAGGCCTTTTTAGAAGAGTTAGAGATATTAAAAAAGTAATAAAAAACACCCTGACAATAAAAGCAACCCTCACATTACACAGGCAAGTTTTAACAAGTTGTTAGATTAATCTCAACTGAAAATATCATTAGTCATTAGTTTCTTTACAGTTCTGACCTTATATTTGTGCATTACATACTTCCAGTAATTTGATCATGGCTATTGTATTTCACATATCCAAAGTTTGAAGTAAAATGAAGGCCAGGGTCAACTTTATTAGCAGTGAATCTGGGAGTTACCATAGCACCTTTTGCCATGTGAATAGGTGTGGCTGATCTTAAAGTATTTGTGATTTCCTTCTGGGTCCCCTATGTTTTTATAGTCATCTCTGCTTTGTTTGAAGGCATGTTGTAAAAAAAGTCTTTTTCATTTTCATGAGGGTAAAAATAACAGGCACAGATGATCACTTTAAGATACTACTGTGCTCTTCAGTAAATTGTAAAATGTCATTTTTTCATTTCTTTCAATAATTATACTTTCTGAGATCAGTTCATTGCCGGCATATATCTGGTTGTATTCTTATCATAGGAGATGATCTGCATTATATAATTGTAGATTCTGGTTGCTCTGGCAACAAAATGCTTGCTTTAAATATAGAAACTCATTAATTTTCTGTCACTTCATTCTTTACTGTTAAGGAGACAAGCTGTTTTCTGTTAAATAAAAACTAAAGAGATACTATTATAATGGGGGAATTGTCAATTTGTTTTGGTTTAAGCTAAGGAGAGAAGAGCCAATTCTCTCAGAAATTGAAAGTCTTTTTTATATAGGTAAGCTCTGTGTTACATAGGTGAAGAGACTGAGAAACCAAATTCTGTGGTTACGGAGCATGTGGAAATGGGATCAGTGTCATCTATTAAACTCATTTTAAAGAAGTGGAGCTTTAAAAATGTAGAGAATTGGCCTAGAGGGGGCTTTGTTAGTGCTTTTGCAAAGAAAGAAGTTATTCTTTCCAGGAGTATCCCACTTCTGAAAAGCACAGTTTTCAAACTGTTCGCAACATAATCTCGTACAAACAGATAACCAACGTGGGTTAAAGTTTTCTTTGACTCAGTAATGAGGTAACAGGTAGAATGACAAGAATTGATCTGAAGAGGCTATGAGGAAATGGGATTTATAATCAGTGCCAAAAAGAATGAAATAAGGTTTATATCCCATAGGACAATGTAACCATAAACTTTGGGGTTATTTTCTCTACCAGGCAAGGGAAAAAGATCCCTCTTCAAATTCATATAAACTACCCCCTGACTTATAGGGCTGTAAAATGCTTAGGCCTGAATCATTTATGCACCTTTGTCTGTCATACAAAGGTGCATTTCCTCAAGAGAGTAAAAATAATAAGGTGAGATTATTAGAAAGTGCTCTATCATAATATTAAAAACTCATCCTTATCATTCTACCTTATTTCCAACTTCTGGATAATTTTTCCTGCCTTATTCTTTCTACCCTTTAATACTTTTGAACACGAAATATAGTTGAATGTGTTACTTGGGGAAATTGTTATTATAAAAATAAGAGTATGGGGCTTCCCTGGTGGTGCAGTGGTTGAGAGTCCGCCTGCAGATGCAGGGGACACGGGTTCGTGCCCCGGTCTGGGAAGATCCCACATGCCGTGGAGCGGCTGGGCCCGTGAGGCATGGCCGCTGAGCCTGCACGTCCGGAGCCTGTGCTCCGCAACGCGAGAGGCCACAACAGTGAGAGGTCCACGTACCGCAAAAAAAAGAGTAATTCTGAGGTCCTCAGATTTGGTGGAGGATCATTCAGATATTGGAGAACAATCATATTTTTATGTCATAAGACGGACAGACTCCTTATCCTCACTTTCTAAGGCTGCTTCTTCAGAGCCTCTTACAGAAGATTGGTTTGCTTCGGTTACTGTAAAATCAAACAATTTTAGTATAACATCTGGAGGGATGTTAGCAAACATATTCACTTTTGCTACAGTTGAGAGAACTGAGGTCCAGGAAATTACAAATTGAGATCTTATTGCAAATTAGTGACTAAATGGTTATTTCCTAATAACTGGAAATGCATATTTCTCCTCTTAACTCATCAGTTTGAATACCGTAAATAAATGCACTAGAACACTTAATTATTGCTTAGGAAAAAGAAAGGGAAGATGCATCTCCTAGGGAACTAACAAAGTAGTTGAGCATAATGGTAAACTTAGAACAAACTAGCCTCAGAGTGCAGTGTTGATTTCCATATTTGATTTGGTGGCTCCCAATAGCTTCTAAAGAGCATTGTGGATTTCTTAGCAGACATCCATGCTCATTTAAATAAAATCTTTTTCACTATAAGTTCCTTCAAAAGAGGAACTTTCCTGGACATATGAAAGTAATAATAAGTACTCATTCTAAGAATAGCTAACGCTGACAATTGGGAGTTTCTTGCATACATCTGTTGCAAGTAAGGATGGATGGTAGAGAACACAAAAACATAACTAAATACATTCTGATGGAGAAAATTGTAAAGTAAAAGTCATTGTTTTTAGGAAGAAAGGAATTTTTCTTTTTAATATTCTGTTTCCCAAATGTTAGACTAGAGGTAAAAACCAAGGTACTCTTTCAAAATCCTACAGCTTCAAAATCCTACAACTCTTGATTAAATGATAAGAAATAAGACAGCACATTTGTGCTACATGATTCACATGCTCAATAGCAGGTATAAATTGTACTGAAGAAGTAGATGTACAAGAAATTTCACTGCTTTGTGTAAATAACAATGAATCCGACTTTAAGTTCTCATTCAAGCTCTCATTGGGTTGATGGGAAATTCAGTCTTAGTCATTATCACCCTTCTTTGTCTCATCTCTCCTTCGCCAACTCCAGGTCTTGTAAAGTTTGGGAGGATCTAATACAGAGTGAGATATATCAGTCCCCATGAGTTTGGTGATCGTATTGTCTAGGCCCACAAGGTCTCTTGAAAACTGCCTTTGCTGAGGCTGAGGGCTTTGTACCTCACATCCAGCCTCCCTAGATTTGCTGAGCAAGCATTTCATTTTGAGACACAGCCAATTCTCATCTCTGAGAAGGCAAAAAACCTTGGTAGTGATACTTCCAGAACAGTCTTCTCTCCCTAATCTAGGGACTAATAGCTAATATTTCTCCTCACCTTAGGTGTGCTTCTGTCTTTTTTCCCTCTCTGCAATTATCTGGCATACTTCCCTTAAAACACCTAGATTTTCAGAAAAAAAAAAAAAAAATGGAGATTCTTCTTCTGACAACTATAGAGTTCAAACCCAGCCAATTTTTTAAAATGGAAGAAAAAGAAGATACAAGGAGAATTAAACACAAATAATAGCTCAATAGATTATCCTTCCACAATAACTTTAAAGAATTATGATTCAGGGGATCTTTTATAACAAAGAATATAGATGTAAAATATTGGTGTTGTTATAGCAAAAGGACATTACAGATTAGTTTTGAAAAATAAGGTAAATTAGTAATACCTAAATAACTCAGAAATTAGGTTACACTACTGTAAAAAAATAACATTCTACATGGAGGAAGACTTAAGTATTTAACTTCCTTCTGACTGCTGTACCTCCGTATGGTTTTACTACATTTATCTTATTCATTGGATATGGTTTTATCTTGACCTCAGTAAAATACTAAAGGATGATTGTGACTTAATATTATAGTCTTATGCCTTCTGGGTCTCATCATTGTCTCAGAAAATCCGAATATTTCTATGTTTGAAACGTGGGAAGAAAACCCTACTGAAAAATTGTATTCTGTTTATCCGGATTAGACAGATTTCCAGATTTATCCAATAGAGTTCTCAAAGGCTCTTCCTATAACACAGAGTTGTTTGATTTTTTTTTTTTTTTAGTTCTGTTCTTTATAATTTCATGCAAATATGGCAGAATAGAGTCTTCTGGCTTTGCCGTTCCCTCTTTTCACATCTTTTACCTGATGCTGGGAGCCAAGATATATTTGACCTGTTTTCTTTATCTTTCCTAAGGCTGCCTCCAAAGCATCTTGTTTTACTGCTGTATCCACCTCACTTTTCTTTGGTAATCAATCTTTAACATAAATTCCTTTTCAAAACCAGCTGATTTGACCATTTTAAATTGCTTGCAACATGAAAAGCGGGTGACAAAGGACTTAATGTCAAATGTTGACACCCTTTACAATATCTCTACGTGAATACCAGGAGGAATGAACCAGTTGTCAACTCCTGTGTTACAAATTAAATCAGCAGCACCTCTCTATTGTGACAGATATATTTATAATCTATCCTTGGAAACATTTAAGCAATATTATCACTGGAGAACTGGAGGAAATTGTATGTGAAATCATTTATGCAAGCAATGAGTTTCCTTTGTACTGAAAATACTTTGTTTCTCTAAATATCTGGAGCAATGTCCATGTCGTGGTTTGTGTTGAGTAAACTCTACAGACATGTTCTAATTATAGGGGAATTAAGGAATCGATCTGCACTAATTCACACTTAGACCTATGCTAAGCTCTTCACTGCCTTTAACTGAGTTAAAATAAAAGGTCTGATTCTGATTCTTAGGTACCTTGATTTTCAGCCTCACCTTCCAATTTCTCCTTTAAGAAGTTTTGCTTACTCTGTACTACTTCAAAAAACTAATTCTTGGAGTTTTTGGCTTCTCCTCCTCTGTGCATTCTTTTATTCATCTTCATGTCTGTGTGTTGAACTCCTACCCTCCATGGCTTAGTTTGATCTGCCTCCATGAGCCATCCCAGTATCTGAGCCGGGATGTGAGCTCTGTCCCCTTTGAATTCTTACAGCATTTTGGTTTCTCTTTTTTGCTCACTTAATCTGACGTTATTTGAATGTAAGTAATGTCTCCCTCATTAGAGTCTAAGCATCTTTGTAGGTGAGACACTCTACTGTGTATTTTGGTACATATCTTATTCTAATCCTATGAGTAAATAATATTTGTTGAATGAATTGTAAAGTGTACATATACAGCTATTGCCTTCAAGGTTATCTGTAGTCTAACAGTAGACCCAAACACATAATCAAAGACGAATAGAAGTGTGTTGAAGACGAACTATTACAAAATAGGTTTCTCCTCTTTCTTGGTGCAGCTGCTTCGTCCACTTACCTATATTCTCTTGACCCTGACTTCGTTTTTACATTCTTCCCAACTTTGGATAAGAAGTGCTTAAGTCAAGGGCGAGGAGTCAGTGTCTTATCAGGATCAATTAGGACTTTTCTACTAGTTTTCTGTATCAAGCTACTTATTGCAAATCTGCATTACTCACTCCTGCTTTTCTTGACCATTAATTGTGATTACTCCTTCCCTCTTTGATGGACATGATTAATCTTCATCTCCTTCTTGACAATAGAAAGTTATTGACGGACAGGCTCTGCACTGAGTTCCTCTTGCCTTCTCCCATGACTTCCTTCAGAAGGTATCTTCCACCCAGCCTTATACTACCTACCCTTCCCTTACCTGAAAAGCCATTGATTGCTACCTCAGCTTTAAATTTACCAGTGGGTGAGGGTAAGAAGCTGAGAAGAGTGAGAAATTTGCCTCAGTCAGAATAATGGGCATTACACCCTGAAACAGATTCTATAGGTGATGTCACTGAGTCTTAAAGAGATTAGTATCTTGCCATATGGTACGTAAGTGACAGAATCATGTGTTGAGTCCTCTGTACCCTTAATAATTAGGCAGAGGAAAAAAATTTTAAGTCTTTTACCATATACACACTACTATATATAAAATAGATAACTAATAAAGACCTACTGTATAGCACAGGGAACTCAATATTCTGTAATGACCTATATGGGAATAGAATCTAAAAAAGAATGGATATATGTATATGTGCAGCTGAATCACTTTGCTGTACACCTGAAACTAACACAACATTGTAAATAAACTACACTCCAATATAAAATAAAAATTAAATTAAAAAAATTAATTTTAATTAAAAAAGTCCTTTAGTCCTCAACAATTAAAAAATATTTTAACTCCAAAATGTTAAGTTCCTGAGTTTTTCAAGGTCCTATATGAATATCTGAGATGATGATATTGCCTTCAGCTGGGCTGATTGAAAGAGGCACTTGGTCTGTTTATATGCTTTACAGTAAGAGTATCTATGTGACTTCCTGGGACTGTTCCAGGAATGGAAGCTTTCCAGATTAGAAGAGGCTTCATTAGCAAAGTTTAGGCAGTCTAATAAGAAATAAATTGCATCATGTGCACAGTGGGGATTTAAAACAAAATTTCAAAAATACCATTGCTTTTGGCAGGAGATGGAGTTTTACCTGGAGTTCATGGACCTTCAGTCTGTAGGGTACTAAATCTTCCAGGAAGTTGGGTGTCTAATCATAGAAGTGTACCATTTAGTAGTCTTTTCTATGTGCTTTGGCAAAGCTACCACATTTCAAACCAAATGGGGTATATTTTTAGGAGGTTTGAAGTTAAGCTTCATGTAGTCATATATATAGGAAAGTGGGCAAATGGCTTATTATATGGATGTCATGATGGGTGTTTTTTGTTTTGATATGTTATGGTAAAGTCTTTGAAGATAAACTGCCATCAGCCAAAAGCTAGAAAAGCTTTTCACATTTATTCTGTCTGATTTTCTGAGTGTTGACAGTGAGTTTACAGTGCTGAACTCACATTTGCTAGCATATAATTTTCTTGTTCGATATTAAATTCCACTAGATGAAGAATGGCCAAGGGGAAAAGAAAAATCCATTTCTATTTGTAAAATGCTTTACAATTTAAAAATTATTTCAAAACACTATTTCTTCTGATATTTTCAGAAACCTGGCAAGCTAGAAAAGGCAGGGAAAGCTAATTCTTTTCATATCAAGAAACTGAATCCCAGGTAATTATGTGACCTGCTTAAAGATAAAATATAGCATGTGAAAAACAACAAGAAAGGAACCACTGCCCATGAAGACATTCTTGACTTCTTTCTGCTTCTGCTGGACCATAACTTTTCTAGGACAGAAATCTAACTTTTTAAAGATAGTACCTCCAGCCCCAATTTTTAATAATTATTTGTTGAATAAATAAATGAACAAATTTATCCTCCCTCCACCATTAAAAAAAAAAAAAGGCCTGGATGGAATTGACCATTCATATTTATTCAATATTAAATGTTTTATTATTTCTCTCTCTCTCCCTCTCCCTCCCCCTCCATTTTCTCTCCCCACCCCTTTCATTCTTTATAACGTTTTTTCAAAAAGATAGTCTCAATTTTTTTTTTTTTTTTGCGGTACACGGGCCTCTCACTGTTGTGGCTTCTCCCATTGCGGAGCACAGTTTCCGGACGCGCAGGCTCAGCGGCCATGGCTCACGGGCCCAGCCGCTCCGCAGCATGTGGGATCTTCCCAGACCGGGACACGAACCCTTGTCCCCTGCATTCTCAACCACTGCACCACCAGGGAAGCCCCTCAATTGTTTTTGAATGTCCAAATCGTAGCACAGTGTCTCACATAAAAGACAGTTAATATTTATTAAAAGAGAAAACAAAGAAATTCAGTACTTTGTCCATGACTCTTCACACTGGAAGATAATATCTCCTGAGCAAATTTAATTCCTAATTATCTACATTTATTTATTAACTGTCACTCATTCTGTGAAGCATGCTGTCACAAATTCCAGAGCTCGTTATCATAAGACACAACACAGGTCACACTGGGATGGATGGTACATGAATAGCAACAGGTGAAAAATCATTGAGGCGCACCCCAGTTTGTCCAGCAACTCTGCTTCCTCTGTTTTGGGTTTATGCAGCTTGGCTTATCTCTCCTGCAAATCAGTCTCAAGTAGCCTGAAAAGGGTTGAATAATCTGTTCATTCTGTGACTATATTTGCTAGAGAACTATTCGAAGGACAACATGAGCTGTGACAAACAGTTGGAATCTTATTTAGGAAAGTAATTATGACTCATCTTATTGGTGATTGTTAAGTACTGAAACAATCTTCCTTTTGACATTTATTCTTCCTCTGAGTTCCTAGGGTAACTTATTGTCTGTATCACTCATTTGGCACTTATTTGCTGCCTTAAAAGTCATTTAACTTTTCTTTTTTTTTTCTTCCCATTTGTAATTTAGTTAGAAGCAGAAATGGCATGCCAGCCAGTGGAGGAAATGAAATAAAGTGGAAAAATAAAGCATTTGGGTCATATATGGCATTTAATCCTGTCTTCTCCAATTACCAGCTGCTTGAATTTAGGCGTGTTACTTTTTTCAGAGTGGGGCTAGTATTTAAAATCCTATGAGATTGTCATGGAATTAAACTATCAATTTTATATTTAAAGATGACCTCAAAACAAATATGGAAGTAGCATCTCTAAATATCTAGCTCTTGGTATGTGTGTGTGTCTGTGAATTTCCATAGGAGAGGCAGCTACTTTGAGTGATGAAGGAAAGGGTAACTCACATATGGATGGGATCATAGAAACTACAGTAGACAAGTGTGTGGTTTTCTGTGGTACCTGGTCCGTACAGAAAAGGAAAGCAGTAATAAGTGGTCCAATTTCAGGAGAGTTGAAGTTATGCTTTTCCACATGTCTAGACACTGTGTGAGTAATGCCCTTTTCGGTGAAAAGCTTGCTTTTTGAAGCCAGAACAACCAGTCAGCCCATGGCAACTCTGATGGTGGTCAGTGCAGTGGGGGCAGCAGAGGGGAAGCAGAAGAAGCTTGAAGGTAGCCTGGGAAGGGGGTGGTAACATAGAGAAGCAGTCTCTGGAACAGAGTACAATGATCTTACTAGATCCCAGGATTAACATCATACCTAGAAGAGCTTTTGAAGCCACCTCTTCATTTAAGAAAGTATTTAGCCACAAGTAACAGAAAAGACCAAGCGTAACTTGAATGCTGAATATTTATTTTTTCAAGTAATAAGAATTCCAAAATAGACAAAGATTGGCTCAGTTACTCAAAATACCTTCAAGGAACCTAGGTATTTTCTATCGTTCCTCCTAGACATTCTTAGTGGGTGACTTTTTCTCATGATTTCAAGATGGCTGCTGAACCTGTAGACCTTGCATTAAGGATCTGGAAAGGTAGAATGCAGAAAAGCCAAACTCATTCTCCTCCAGTGGACTTAGTTTTTAGTTAGGAAGAGAAGCCCTTCCCAAAGATGTTCACTTATAGGATTATCCAGGACTGTAACGTGACTTCCTTTGAGTGAAAGCAAAATTAAATGTTTAGGTTTCCAGGCACATTGAGAGAGGACAGCAAGAGAAACTGCTTAGGAACAAGTGTTGAGTGAGAAAATCACTTTAGCCACAGAGCCCAAACATTATTGATCTGCATGGGACAAAATACTTGGTGGGAGCTGGTGTGGGTTAGGTGGGTTTCTCCTCATTATGCTGGTATGGAACCCAACATGAAAAGATTGGTCTCCTCGCCATTGGAAATAGGTTGTCTGCCTACATCCATTGCTTTGCTGATGAGTGACTCGTGGATGCGATCTCTCTGTAAGGTTTAAGGCATAATGTAGTGACATATCACCTGATACAAAGCAAGTGTTCAAAACATGTTAGCTCTCTTTCTCCCTATTTTTGTGTCCCTGGTAGCCTATTCTCCTCAGTGTCCTTTTGGTGGTGAGAACAGAAGCACACTAAATTAGCTCAAGGAAAAGTGAGGTTACCCCTGTTTTATCTCTGCCCCTTTTATTTCCCTCTGTTTCACTGTGGACCAGTTTTCTCTACACATGGATTTCCAGCCAGGTGTCCAACTAGGTCCCCACCGTACAACTTTTCCTTTGACTCGGTTCAGATTCTATCAATCAAATGAAAGTAAAGTATGCTCTTCCTCATGTGTGATAATGAATGTGCACTTTTTAAAAAGTGTAAAGTTTTATACAAATGCCTCTTGGGTGTTCTAGCTACCTCTGGTTATCCATTCTTCTGTTCCTCCTTAGAAATAACCTCTATTTCAGTTGCACATATTGTCAATGAGGTACAAGTCTACCCACTCCATTTTGTCCTGCAATCAAGGCTTAGTCATGTGACAAAGTTTTAGCCAATGAGTTCTAGATGAAAGTACTGTGTGTGACGTTTGGAAAGTCTTAAAGGAAAGAGGCAGGCCGTCTGATACCTGGAATAGGATATGGTACCTGGAGTTTGGGCAGTCATCTTGGACTAAGAGAATGGGGGATTTACCTAAGGGATGGGGAAGAGAGACCCGGCAGGGGATGGGTGAGAATAGCTGAGGAACTCATGGAACTACCATTCCAGCTCATACTTATAAAATAAGGGGATATTGTTATTTAAAGTCCCGCTGGAAATTCTCATTATCACCCAAACTGACAGCCTAATAGGTGGCACAGAAATGATAGGATGGTCAGCATCTAAACCCTGAAGCTGGAGAATTTTTCTCTGAGGCAGGAGCAGCTGTTGCTGTTACAGCTGCCGCTGATAGTGATGAGTGGTGTATAATGACAGTTTAAGAAAAGATGCTCCAGCACAATGAAAAGAAATTCTCTAAATATGACTCTCTTGGCACAAAAATAAGAACTTATAAACTCAACCTTTATGGCTGAGTGAAAAGAAAATGAAAATCCTGGCCTGTCATTAATCTTAGAGATGAACCATAAACTTAGGATTCATTGAGTATTGGATACTTTAATTTTAGAAGTGTTTACCTAACATCATCACCATAATTTTTGAAGGAACATATAATTTAGCAAAGATTGAATTCATGTCTTATTCATTAAAGCTAATGTAATTTAAATATGTATTTTGCATAGAACACTTTGATGCCCAAGAAATACTTTTATTTTTAAAGCCTCTGAAGCTTTATAGTTTAAAAAAATAAAAGATACTGGGATTATTTTTTCCAGAGGGAAAATTAATTAAAAAAATAACATTTTGAAACATGATAATTAAGTGTATTTTAAATGTGGCAAAACATTATTTTATCTTTAATTGAACTGACATATCCTTCAACTGCTGACTTAAGTTTTTTGCATCTCCACATCTCAAGGGGCTTTCTTTATATTTACATACACAGTTTTAACAGGTAGTTATTAAACACATATTTAAGGATGTAAGAAAAGGCTCTACTGTGGCAACACTTACTTTTTCATAAGCTTTTTCACTCCTGAGCCCTTTAACCAGACTATTTAGGAAAATTTTAATGCTTCATTATTTTAAAAAAATATTGTTTTTTTGAGTCCCCCTTTGGGATTTTAGCATAGTGCTGGCAATAATAACTGCAGACTTGCTACTTATTAAGAAGGAATATAAACACTTTACTGCCAATGTTCAAGAGAATTATGGAATATTGTGTTCTGCTTTTCACTGAGGGATTGTATTTTTCTTTTTTTTATGTGACAGGCTGTTCTGTTTTTTCAATCAATTCATGGCTCTAATTCTGTCAAAACAAACCCACATAAAAATCAGCTTCCTCCTTGTTTCTTTCTTTTTTTTTTTTTTTTTTTTTTTTTGCGGTACGCGGGCCTCTCACTGTTGTGGCCTCTCCCGTTGCGGAGCACAGGCTCCGGACGCGCAGGCTCAGCGGCCATGGCTCACGGGCTCAGCTGCTCCGCGGCATGTGGGATCCTCGAGAACCGGGGCACGAACCCGCGTCCCCTGCATCGGCAGGTGGACTCCCAGCCACTGCGCCACCAGGGAAGCCCTTCCTCCTTCTTTCTTAAGGTTCATTATATGGTAAGAGCTCCAGAATAAACACTTATTCAGTTATTCAACACTGAATTCTGCTATTGGATCTCAAATACTGAGGAATAGGCTGAAATCACTTTCCATGGTATAAATTGGATTTGTGACTGTAGTCACAAAAATCAGGCTCTTCTGTAAATCCCATTCCATAGCAGCAGTCAGTCATTTTCGTGCACCGCTCTCTCCTCAGCACCTAGAGTATCGTCTAGTCGTTGTGAGTGCTCAGTATGTATTTATTCAACGAATCAATTAGATATTTTTGCTTGGAGTAAGAGAAATCCAGTTCAAAGTAAAAGGCAAAAGAGGTTTGGTCAAGGAATCTTCCTAAGTCAACAGATGGAGACTGCAGCTTGGCCCCAAGCAGGGTTAATGTTAAAAATAGTTAACAAGGTGAGTGGCACAGGTACCAACCAATCAGTATGAATACTGACTTCATCAATTTAGGGCTGAGGCAGAGGCACTTGATAAGGCTATCCTGAGTGTTAATTTGCCACTGCTCCAGCAATGACTGGAAATAGGGCCTTAAACACTGAGTACTGTTTCTGTCTCTTGTCTTTTTCTTTTATCTTTGTCCCCTTATTTCCTTCCTGCTGAAGAGTGGCTCAATCCTAATGTCTACTGACAGCTGGAGATGCTCACACATATAAACTATCATTGGGCAGAAACTGATTTTCTTACTCTGCTTCAGTGAAAATTTCCAGGGAGGGAAGGGAGCAGATGAAATAATAGGTGTCCATCATAGTAGGTTTGCCATGAAAAATTTGGTAATGTGTTTCTCCAAGATACAAAACTATCAAAAGAAGACATCTAAGAATCCACATGCTCACTTGAAGCAATAGTTTATTTTGGCAGAGACAAAGCTCATCAAATATCCATTTTCTCCCCTGCATTTTCCAGCCTCCTTTTCAGTCAAGCTCGGGCCATGTGACTAGCTTGTACTAGTGGGTTTTACACGGATGTGTTTGTGTGATTGTGGGCCAAGTCATTCAGTAACTGTGCACGTTCTCCAGCTCTCTTGTCCCCTGCCGTGGAGATTCTGAATCCAACGTGTAGCTTCAGACTCGGGAGGGCCACCTGTTGTACATCATCAGATCTGTATTTGGTTGTACAACGGCAACAAACTTCTACTTAAGTCCCTAAAATTCGGGTGGTTTTCTATTGTGGCATCTACCATTAATTGCCTTGACAAAGAAGTCTGTTTTAAATATGGTTTACTAGAAGGAATGGAAACTGTGGAATTCAGAGAATTTAGATTAAAATCCAAACTCTACCACTTACTGCAGTGTGATCTTGGGCCAGTTCTTCGCTTTCTTTGAGCTTTGGTTTCCTCATCAGTAAGATGGGGATGGTAATGCTGCTCATCTCATACAATTGCTGTAACTATTAGGTATAATAATGTATATAAAACATCTAGCTAGCTCCGTGCCTGGTATAATAATAACTAGCATTTATATGTATAAGGCACAGGGAGGTAAATTCTTGTACTAACATATTTAACTCTCAAAATGGCCTTATGTTGGAGGCATTATCATCATCATCCCATTTTAATTGAAGCATAGTGAATTTAGGTAACTTAGGTAGGGCGTGCAGCTGAGATTTGCTCCTAAGCAGTCTGGTGTCAGAGTTGGGCTTCTAAACCAGTGCCTCTTTTGAAGTATTTTATAATTGAGTAATTTTGATTCCTTAAATGTAGGTAATGACAGAGGTAGGAAGGAAAGGGGTTTTGGAATAAAATCTGCATTTGAATCTTGTCTCTAGCATGCACTAACAAAGTGGCACTGTAAGTTACTCTAACTTTTTAGCCTCAGCTTTTTCATTTGTAAAATGTCTAATGTCAAAATGGGACTTATCTTTGAGGGCTGTTTTGAGGCTTCAGTGAGGTTATGTTTGTTATATAAGTAAAGCACCAGGAACGTTAAATAATAGCAGTGGATTTTGTTTCCCTCCCTCTGGTTATTCCCTGTTGAGTGCAGTAAAAATACAGAATGCATTGACTTCTCCCTGGAAGAATCAGTCCCATTAAGGAAAAAAAAAATGTATGGACTTTTACTCATTAAATGCACTCATATTAAAATGTAATGTTAATACCTATTTATATTAGAATTCTTACTCAATCCCTGTTGTTGCATGTCTAAGCAGCCCTTTAATTACCTTACCTCATCATTGGAGACACAGAAAATGCTTTCTGAACAAATCTGAAGCAATGCAAGGGAGGCAGCATGCCTTGATGGACAGGTAGCTCTTAAAGAGCCTCTCATCTCGCTTTTCTCTGTGTCCTTTTTCTTTTATATATAATTTTCTTTATAAGTTATGATACTGTTGCTTTAGTACAAAGGAATTTGATAGAAACAAGGATTAGAACTAGAGGGAATGTTCTAGATTATCTGGCCTAATGTTGCCATTAAGCCGTTGAGAAACAGAGGCCCATCAACTTGTGAGTTACCTAAGAAGAGCGGGCTGATGGGCACCGCAGCAAACACTCAGGTCTTCTCTACTCATGTCCTCTCCAGAACTACGTTTCCCCTCAATTGTTAGCTATTTTAAATCTTCTGGGTAAATATCCATTGAAATAATGGTCCTTAAAGGTATTTTGGAGCTGAGAAATTTGTCTATTATTCTTTGGCTCAAAGGGACCCATAGGGATTCCACTTAGAGATTAGTTCAAAATATTATTAAAATGTATTAAATCCTGAAGAGCAAGCCTTTATTCCATCCTTACATAGAATATGAGACCCAAAAATGATTGATTGCTTGTATCTTCCAGGGAGGCTGGAAAGACTTCTGTTATAATCTCCAATTTTATATATCTATCTTCTTGGTAGATGTTTTTATAAATACTTTTTTTTTTAATGGCTTTATTGAGCTGCTTTAATAGAACCACAGAGTCAGTAAGTCTAGATTAGAATTCTCCTTCCTTCCTTAAAAACCTCCCTTTGATCTGTATTGACTTTCTTCTATCTATGAGCAATGTCTCCATTGCTCTAGCTGCCCAACTGGAAACATCAGTGCTGGCTTTCATGTTTCTCCTTCAGCCATATTTAATCAAGCAGTAGATTCTACAAGTTTTCACAACTATTCCTAATTCCTGTACTGTGTTAATCATATTCTTACTGGATTCACTGCCCTCAGTAATAGCTCCTTTCTTGCAAGCCATTTTAAAACCTTACAAATTGTTCTTTTCCCTCTTTAATAAATACAAAACTTGCAGTCACTCCCTGCTGCTTTTAGAAGAGATTCTGGACTAAGCATAAAAAATAGCAGTCTTCATGAATATCCGATTCACTTTGCTGTATACCTGAAGCTAACACAACATTGGAAATCAATTATACTTCAATAAAAATTTTTTAGCAGTCTTCTAGGACACAAGCCCAACTTGACTTTCTTGTTTTGCTTTTTCCATCTTTCTTCTTGGACATTGATCTTTTACTTCCACAAATTGTTTTACTTATTAGTCCTTTAAACTTACAATACATTGTCAGTTCTGGGCCCTTGCTCACATTTGTTATTCCAGGAAGCTATTCCCTGCATTTCTTTTCTGTCTTACCCTTATTTAGCTTAAATTCTGCCTTTGTTAAGAAATGTTCCCTAATGGCTCCCACACATGCTGATCTCTTTACTGTGAACTGTTCTGATACCTTTAATATAATCTATGTGTTTGGTACTTATTTTGGATGTTTTTTAAGTTATCTTAATTATTCAACAGACAACCTGTTAATTCCTCAAGTGTAGGAGTTTTGTAACAGCTGCAATTCCAAACTGAGGGTCTTGTCTATAGTAGATGCTACAAAATATGTCCTGATCATTAAAAAGCAAAAAAAAAGTCCCCCAAAATATAAATTAACTAATTAAATTGAAAGAGTAGAAGATTCTGCATCAAAACATAAAAGATTTTAGAAAGCAGGGCAATTGTAGATGGAAGGTACCATTTTATTTCAACATTTAATGAGAACCTGCAATTTACTGACCACTTTGCTAGGTGCTGAGGATAGAGGGAGAAATTAGACACTGTCTTTGATAAAAATGAAAACAAAAATAAGAGGGAATGTAGAGCTTGTGAATGTCAAGCTGAGTTGGGTGGAGGTGGTTGGCAGAGGGAGGTCACACAGGGTACTGGCAGAGGGGAGGGATTTTCTTTTTCAAAAAGGTAGTCATCCCAGGTTTAGGTTGTTTTCAACATGGAGTAAAACGATGCTGTGTGAAGGTATTACGTTCATCTTTATCAAACTCTGAGCTATGACTGCTGTTGATGGCAGCAAGCCTGGTTTTCCATTGTTTAGAAAAACAAATGATTTTAAATGAATAAAAATCCCCTAAGTTCTGTTATAAGATGATAGTTTTTTTTGTGCGTTATTCTTTTTCTAATTATCATTAGGTTCAAGGTACTTGTCCATCTGCAACTGTGGCCGTGTTTCAGCATTTTATTGCTTAATTTAGAAATAGGTAACCTCAGCTGCCAAAAACAATTGAGAATGTCAAGTATCTAGGAACCAAACATAGTGTGTGGGCCGTAGCGATGCATCCGGGAGAATGACCTTAGTTGCTGTGCTCCTTTTCACAGCCTGAGAGTTAAAGGTCTCTAACAACTTAGGGCAGTAAGTAATTTATCTGCAATAAAAGAACACTTATTCATTTTATATATTTGTTGGCTTAAGAAAATTATGAGAATTGTCCCAGTGGAAAATTCTAAGAGCATATTTATCACATTAGTAGCATCAAATCATTAATATCAGTAATGATTAAGCAAATAATAATAACAAGAATAAAAATACCCCAACATAGTGCTCATTCTGTTTTATAATAAAACTTGTATAATACAGACAACCAGATTTACATCATTCTAGGTACCTATGAGAGAATTAAGATATTTTTAAACCCTAATTTCCTTCCTCCTTCATGTGGAGATTCGTTCTTGGTTTTCTTTGCTGACTTTTCTTCTCATACTAGTCCTTGATGTTGTTCTATCCAGAATTTTGTTGTTCAGTTCTCTGCTCCTGTCACTAGGTTAGATACCAAGCCTTTAATTAAATGCCTCCTATATGCCAGTGATGCCCACATTTATATTTCCAGCTCCGACTTGATTACTGAACTCTATAGTCATATCTAAAACTGCATTCTAGCCATCTCCAGCAGAATTCAGGATTTTATTCATTCAGAACTATTCTTCCCCCAAATGCCACTCTCAAAGGGCTCAAAACACCTAGGAGGCATCCTTAATTCCTGTTTTTTGCTTTCCCTTCACAAGTGCTGTCAGCATCCTGAATCCACTCACATCACTCCATCTCTGGTGTTACAGTCCTAGTCATGCCACCACCATCTCTCATCTGGATCTTGCCAGAGCTTCTTACCAGTTCTCTGTTTTCTTCCTGTCCTGGCAACAAGTCATTCTTCACATAGCTGTCAAATGGAGCTTTTAAAAAAGTTAATCAGGGGAATTCCCTGGCAGTCCAATGGTTAGGACTCCGTGCTTTCACTGCCAAGGATGTGGGTTCAATCCCTGTCAGGAAACTAAGATCCTGTAAGCTGTGCAGCATGGTTAAAAAAAAAAAAAAAAAAAGTTTATCAGGTCATATCATTTGCTTGCTAGAGTTCTGAAACGGCTTCTGTTTATTCTTAAAATACAAACTCCTTACCATGGCCCCAAAGTCCTTCTATGATCTAGCCCCTGCCTTCTGCCCCTAAATCCCCCACCTTCTCCCACCCCACCTACAACTAAGCTATGTTCTAGCCACACTGTTCTTGGAATTTGCCAAGACTAGTCTTTCTTCAAGGTTCTTATGTTCACTATCTCTGCCTGGAATCTTTGGCCTCTTTTCGCTATCTTTTTATGGCTGGCTTCTTCTAGATGTTCAGGGATCAACACAAATGTTACCTCATCCAAGAGGACTTTTCTGACCATCTTCTCTTAAATGGTCCCATTCCTCCCAGTCACCTTCCTTCTCTTTACTTCGTTTAATTTTCTTCATGGGATTTAATATTTGAAACCACCCTGTTTATTAATACTTTTATTTGCTTGTGTGTCTTTTTTCATCTGGAGGAATTCATCACAAACCTTTTTACATGATAGCACATCTAAGAAATAATTCGGTTGATTCTTATTAATCATGGTACTGTGAATGCTAAATTAGTGAATGTGGACTCATTTCTCCTACAGAAAATATAGGGTTAGGTTCCTACGTGACGCTGGTCACGGCATTCTCATCAACTCATCAAGACATTACCTTGTTTCATGTGTATTTCTGTTTAAAGATCTTTTATTTAATATATGTTGTTGATTCCTAATGTTGAACTCACCACCAACAGCACTGTAAAACTCATGCCCAAGGGAGGCTTTTCTAATACACTTTTTTCCTTCTGTAAAGCATACTGCAGTTAGGAACGTGGGCATTTTGACACTGTGCTGGGGGAGCACATTAAACAATAAATCATCAACAGAATTGGTGAAAGATGTGACTCTAAATAGACCACAGAAAGGACACTTGCTTGCAGTATGAGCAAGCAAAATAAGAAAGCAGACTATTACTTTATTCAACCTCAGTCTGGAATGTTTGTGTTGGGTGGCCCACATTTTTCACTGCTTTCTGTATGTCTGTTTGACCATAAAAAGCTGGGAGTATTGATTTTGGTGTTACAAATTTTAGTGAGTGGGCACATGTGTAGAATTTACAAATATAGAATTAGTGAACAATGAGGATTGAGTGCATTTGCGTGGCATACGGGGTAGATGGACTAGTGGTTTGCATGCCTATGAAACACCAAGTACAGATGTCCACACAACTGAATGTATGACTCAGGAGTTCAATGCCGCAGCATCCCCAGACCACACCCTGGCCACCCACAAGACTAAGAGGATTGATCTTTGGTATAACCCTAGCTTATTGGTGTATTCCAACTGGAAAGGAAAGATCTGATCTAGAATATCATTCTCAGGAGTTCCTTCCTGTGATCTTCACTATTTTAAACCAACTGCCCAGGATAAAGCCTGGCACATAGTGTTTATTGAACAGAGGAGATTGGAGTGGGTTCTCATTCTGTGATGTTGAAATGAAAATAAAGATGAGAGAGAAATTTTTATTTATATATTTATGTATCTATATTCCATTTTTTTCAAAAGGATTGAGGCAATTTACAATAAAATTATTGACATTGTAAGTCAAGTCCTTGTCAAAAGTCAAGTAGCAAAAGGGGAGTGGGAACCCTTTCCATCCATTCATCAATTTGGTAGACTGGTCAAGGTTCAATTTCTCTTACATTAACACCCTAATGGCTTTTTTTTTCCTCTCAGAGCTCAAGGATAAGAAATGCTTTTTTGTTTTTTTTCTAATAAATTGTATTTATTTATTTTGTATAGATTCTTTTATTCTATTAAATTAATGCTTCTATCATATGCTGCTTCATATTATCAAAACTTTGAAAAGCAGGGTAGGTATACTTAAATAAATGGAAAAGTAAAATCTTTATCTGATTCAAGGAAGAATAATTTAACACAAATAACACAGTCATGGTAGCTAGGGTAAAGAGGAAGTACAGTGGATTGTACAGCTTTCATTGTTCGGTAGAAGTGAATATCAGATTTGCGAGGAGAGGAAGTTTTTACTGAAATATTTTCCCTGAATAAAATTTGCTCTTAGGCTGTTTAAATAAGAGAATTTCAGTAAATTATAAAAAAATTGATGGAATAATGCTAATATGTATTGAATTTTACTAAGTACAACTAAGTACAATTTTACTAAGTACAACATACTTTACTGTCACCCTTAATTTCTCTCATCCCTCATTTTAATCTTTAAATAAATCTGCAGTATATACTAGTACTCTCCCCAACGTATAGATGATGGAAGGATAAAGGATTTTAGGTAGATCTTAACTGGGCTTTACTGAAACTGAAAACATAATTTTAAATCTTAGATCTGCAAAGACAGCTCCATGAGAAGGCAGAGTGAGATAGTCAAAGTATGTAGCTTACTGGGCTTCATTAAATTGGGGAGGCTTAACGTTTTAAAATGATTTCTAGTATTTTCTAAGGAAAATACTCTTCTATCTGTCCATGCCAGGCAGCAGCAGAAATAGTGTCATTGGTACTAAGCCTGTATTAAAGAAGCTAATGGCACTGGAACTTATCTTCATAAGAAGGGTGAGACCTCACAATTCAGAACTGGTGTCAACTTGAGTAGGCGATTCTAAAATATCACTCCATTGAAAGCAGATGATTCATGGATGCGTGAAAGCATTTAGGAATCCTTTTCATCCAGCTCTCTTCCAAAGGCTGGTAAATTTTTCCATCATTGTTATGCTGCTGAGCTGACCATGCTGAGGTGTATGTGTCCTAGGGTAAAATTGAAATTGAAGTGGACGTGACATGAGAAACTTGGGACTGATACGCCAAGGAGCCTGCAAAAGAAAGAAATTGTTTTCTGTTATCAGAGTGTCAGAGACACAGAGCCTGTGGATAGCATGGCTGTCCTGAGTAAAATAGAATTCTATGTGTGTTTAGAACTCCTTTGCTTCTTCATTTCGTAGAGAATTTCCAGGGGCCAGATATGAAACCTGATGACAAGGATCCCTTGGGAGGCCTGAAATGAGATTGAATTTGCGGTGGCAATGGGTGTTCGCCTCTGCTTTGCAGAGCAGTGAAGCATCGCATTGGGTAGCACAAAAGAGCTGGATCCTGGTGCACTGTAGTCCTGGGGTAGAATCTCAGTCTGTCAGCTTTGGGCAAGTTATTGGAGCCTCAGCTTTTCCACCTACACCTACCTCAAGGACTTAAGTAGGACCCAGTGAAACAATGTATCTTCAGTTTCTTTCACATCACAGGCATTCAACCAGTGCTAATGAAATTCCACCTTCCTAACTAAAAGCTCTAAGCTAATTAACCATGGGCACAGCCTTCCTTTCCAAAGACCTGAGATTTTTATATCAGATCGCTGCTTTACTGTACCTCAAAACACTGGTTCTTAAATGTGGCTACACATTGTAACCACTTGGGTAGTTTTAGAAACTACTGATGCCCAAATCTGACCAACAGAAAAATTGGATTTAATTTGTCTGAGATATGTCTTAAACATCAGAATTTTAAAAATCTCACCAGATGATACTAATATGCAGCTTGATTGACAAGTACAGGCCTGAAGTATTATAATAGGCGGTATCCTCATCATCTAATATACATTATATTTATTTCTTTTCTATCCAAAGGTGTGTATCCAAAGGGTCATGCTATTTTCCTTTCCCTTTCCGAGTAATAACTGCTATCAAAGCTCCTACTCAGTTTTTTCCAGCCAAGGACTTAAACAACTAGTCCAGTCTTTGTTGCGGGGGGAATGGACAGGAACCCAGGAAACCTATTCTACTTTGTGCTTAGGGCAAGCAGTATATCATAGTGAAGGCAAAATAAAAGATATACAGTCCTGTGAAATAGCAAACAGATATAACAAAAGGAGATACAGAAGCAAGACCCGGGATTTGGAGAATAAAGAAAATTAACTGAAACTAAACAAATGAACAGTAATGTTGAAGAGATTACTGACAATAATTCAAACCTGGTATTTGCATAAAGAAATCATCAGGTATGTGGAAAAGATGTATGTACATTGCAGCATGGGTTTTATATATATAAATAGTATTAGAAAGTGACCCAAAACAATAACCATTAATTATCCAGACGCTTATTAAAAAGTTACCACTTTTCTCAAAAGACTTTTAGATGTAGTGCATTTATGAAAGAAACGTTGCTATGACTCAGTTGAGTCATCTACAAATTGGTAAGCAGCTCAAATTTGGAATTAATAGTAACCAATTTTGACTCCATAGGCTGCCGACTGCAATGCAGGAATGCTATTGCCCTTTGATTAATAGATGGAGAGTTCACAGGAGAAAGGAGTGCCTCCTCTCAGTGGATTTGACTGATTGACACAGGAAATTGGGAAGGGGCACAAGCTGAGAGTCATAAGATACCTGAAGATCACAAGGGAGTGACAAGAGAGGACCTTTCAAGATAAAAGTCACTGGATTAAAGACAATGACCAGCTAATTTCCCCCCAGTGTCCCCTTATTATATTTCTCCTATAACCATCAGAAAACTTTTGTTAAAAGCAAGGTTATAAATTGAAGAGGCATTGTGAAACTGAAGAAAGGTATTTTCTGATTTTATTTAAATGTTCATTTTAGAGCTAGCTTGAATGTATGCATGCTCTCACTTCCATGATGTCATGAGCACTTCATCTCCAAAATTTCTGTGAGTCAGACTATTTTTGGCTTCGTTTAGGCTTTTCCAACACTAAAGGGACATACAAGAGGTCTGGGGACAAAAAGTATGGAATGCAATCACAATTAAAAATATTCCGCAGATCTCTTCGAAGTGTGTGTTTGTGATAGAGAGAGAGACAGAGACAGATAGACAGACACAGTGAGAGAGAGATAAGCAAAGAGAGAAGCTCTGTGAAACCTTCATATATATGCTTTGAATAGCCCTGGGATTCCCTAGCTTACAGATGTAACTATGATGAGACCTGCAAAGAGGGCATAAATGAACATATGGGAGTAATTTCTGTGGGCTGATCTTGATGCTAAGAGGAAGGCTGACTGCAACAATCATGGAGCTAGAATCCCTTCTGGCTCTCCTCACTTGTAGAAGGGTGGATAATTTCCTCAATTTGTCAAAGAAACTCATTCTACTTTTAAGTAATGCTATCAGAAAGTCAATCTTTTGTTCATTGCAGCATTGTTGTAGCAGCTAAAAACGGGAGGCAAACAAAATGACCATCAGTAGCAGAATATTTAAATAAAATATGGTATATCCATTCAGTGGAAAAGTATGCATATGTCAAACAGAAAGAAGCAGGTCCCTCTTCACATGAGCATGTGAAAAGCTGTCCAAAATACATTGTTAAATAAAAAGGAGAAAGGGGTGGAACAGTGAGTACAGTATCATTCGTAAGATAGACATTCCGATTTTGGGAGAGATACAGAAAATGTCTGATTACTGCTTATCTCTGGGGATTGAGAATGTGGAGTTGAGAGGGGTGCTGTAATTTTACATCTTTTTGATAGTCTGATTTTTAAAAAAATCACACACAAAATATTTTTCAGGAAAAAAAGAAAAAGGAAGTTTTTTTTTTTCTTTTTAATGTTGAAACAAATTCACTCTATGGGTTCAAGTTTTAACAGATAATTAAAGAGATTTAATTTATAACCACTAAGTTTACTTAGAAGTAATGTATATAAGAGCAGAAATTATATTTTTGATTCACTATGAGTCAAGTACAGGGTTTTGATGGATGTTAGTAAATAACTATTTTAGTTCACTGGCCTAGCAAGTATCATTTCTTTAAATATTTGCCCAGAGGTACAGGATTAAAGAAATTTGTACAGCCTGATCCATGGTGATTATCTAAACCTGAGTATTTGTATATGGGAAATATGGTGTGTTTCAAATGTTCATTTATTTATATTGAATTTATTTTTGTGTGTTTTGGCAAGACTGATTTACAGTGTTCACATAACTCGAACTGTCCTGGATGTAAAAGGCAATGCCAATTGACATGGCTTCCAACAAGCTATTTGCAGCCCTCCAATCTTGAAGTCAGACTCAATTGCATAATTACTCTAAAGATAAGTCTGCTTTTAAGATGATCTAATCAGTCAATCAAACTGAAAACTACCTCTAATTTTCATACAGTGCAAGGTGAAAAGCTTATTAAATGACTAAAGTATACCCACGAGGTGGAAGGTAGAATATGTCTGTTTCAGAACATTTGACCTCTTTTTCAGATAGGTAACAGGGATAACATCTGTTTGTCATGGCATGGTGCCATTGGCAAGGGATCTTTCCAGGTTAATTATCGAATGATATGCAGCCCTTCAGTAATTTGACAGTGCTGCATTATGAGAGTTTCAAGTAGGCAGACGTTTCCCTGAAGGAATCAGGAAAATGCAGTGACAACTTCATTGAAGACTGACAAGAACTCGGATCTCTTCTTCAGATGGAGTTGCTAGATGAGCTGAAATGTTAGCAATTCAGTTTCTTGAGTGTAATATTGGCAATAGATCATTTGATGGACATACAAAGAAATAACAGAATGTCACTAATCTTTCTATTAATTAGAACATCAAAACATCACCGTAAAATATCCCTCAAGAGCATTCCAGAGGTAACACAGCAAAAAGAAGAGATGAAAAGTAAAATATACAGCATTATTTTAAGTACACCTTTGAGAATATAAAGGATTTCTGCAGCAATAGATTTTTACTGTATTCCCACTCAGTAATATCATTATTACCATCAGCTGTTTGGCAGTAGCTGCAGGCACAAATTTTTTTTTTTTTTTTTTTTTTTTTTTTTTTTTTTTTTTTTTTTTTTTTTTTTTTTTTTTTTTTTTTTTTTTTTTACTGCTCACTGGACCCAAGCCTACTCAGTTTAATGTAGTTGGCTGTAGCAGCTCTCACTTTCTTAAAACACAGGGCTTTCCAATTTCCAAGAATGTGTATGGTATCAGTAATTTGAAACAGGTGTTTAAGCCTCACGCCTATGCTATGCAACAGGTTTATCTATTTTTCATTATATATTGAAACACACCATGATACTTGGAATGACCATCTGTCACTAAATGCATGCTGTGTGCTGAATTTAAGAGAGAGAGGATTCTTCACTGCAAACTCCTTAGAAAGTAATGGGGATGCCTTCTCCTGCCTTCTGAATCCTCACTCATGCTTTTGGATAAAACCAAAAAAGTATTTTTGTTTCTTTTCTCACAGAATGTCACCAATAAGAGATCATTAGAATGCTGTATAGCATTTCTGTTTGGTTTGGTTTAAAAAATTGCAAGCCCCAACTTGATGGAGCATTTAGCCAATGGATTTCCCCCAGAGGAATAGTTTTTTAGCCTATGTATTTCCTTCTTTCTTTCACAGCACTAAGAGTCTGGATCTTAAGAACTAGTTCTCTTTGAAAAAATTTAGGCTCTTGAGTCCTAGTTGCCAACTCAAGTGCCCACAGAGACCAGGAAGGTAATGTGAATGAATGAATCTGGCTGGTTAGCAATTGTAGCAACTTGAAGAGAGCTGCCCCAGTCAGGAGGGAGCCGTTGATAGATCTGCTGACAACTATTGTGCAGAAATGCAGGCCCAACACTGTCAGATCTATTTATCATTCAGAATAAACTGGAAAACAGGATTTTTACATGAAATCTAGTATTTAAATATTGACTTACATTAAAAAATTAAGATAGTGTAGGCCAAACAAATCTATACGCAGACTGAGGTCTGCCAGATTTGAACCTATTGCTTAGATGAGAAATGTGATTCAAACAGAGCTTCTTTTGGAGTTAATAAAATATTCTTCCCTTGGGTCCTACACACATGATCTGTTATGGCAAAATTTTTCCAACTAGATATTTTCTCATCAGTACCTTGCTAATGATGGTGGTGGCAATGCTGATAATGTTTGGTAATATCGGTAATCAATCATTTGATGGGCATGGGAAGCGATAATAGTAGAGTGTCTACTTGTTGCCTGGCAGGTAGACTCTGAGGTCATGTTCACGTTCACTCTCTCACAAACTTTCACACTGTAGCCTATTAAGTGCCTACTGTGCGTTAGGAACTGTTCCATGTATTCAACACATATTTACTGAGTGCCTGCTATGCACTGAGCATTATTCTACAAACTGAGGGTATAGCCATGAGAAAAAAAGAAACCTCAGACAGTAATCTTTGTCCTTCTAATGGGGCTGTGGGTGACAAACAGTTGGCAAAATAAGTAAAATATTTAGTATGTTATATGGTGGTAAGGACGATGGAGAAGATGAAGCAAAGAAGGATCTGGGGAGTATGGGAGAGGGAGGAAGTTAGCTGTAAAAAGATGATGGACGTTTGAGCTTGAGTAACTGAACTGAGGTGGGGACTTGCCATTGCTGAGGCCAGAGAAGACTGAAGGAGGATAGGTTTGGAGACGAAGATCAGGAACACTCAGTTTTGGGTATGTTACATGCTAGATGCCTATTAGACGCTCAGTGGAGGTATCAAGTAGGCAGTGGGGTTTCAAGGGAAATGGCCAGGCTGGATCTATAAATTTGGGAATGACCAGATGGTATTTAAAGTTCAGAGACGGCAGGGAAATGAATGTAGATAGAAAGGAGAGGAGTTCCAAGGACTGAGTCGTGTGGTACTTACAATGACTTACCGATCAGCAGCTGAAACAGAACCAGCAGACCAGACTAAGGAGGAAGACAGTTGAGGTAGGAGGGAAATCAGGAGAATCTGGACTCCTGTAAAGCGTGAACATCACCTTGAGGGCACTTGATAAAATTCAGACTCTGACATTCCACCCCAAAACACACCCTTTCTCTTTATCTCTCTCTTTCTGTCTCTGATTCTGTTTCTCTCTCTCTCTCTCTCTCTCACACACACACACACACACACACACACACACACTCTGTGTGTGTGTCTCTCTCTCTGTTCATCTGTCTGTCTCTGATTCAGCTGATCTAGGTGGGGCCCAGCAACCAGCTGATTCTGATGCAGGTGTTCATGAACCACACTTTATCAGACATCAAGTTAGGTGACTGATTCTGGGGGTCTGACAGCCGGTCTGGATGGTTCAGTGATAGGAATAGGGAGCTGCAGGAGAGGTGAGGGAGCTGGAGCTCAGGAGGAAAGGACTACCCAGGCCGTGATTACAAAAGCCAGGCAGTCAGTGGCATGGCTGATTGAGGGAACCGATCTGGTTGGGCCCTTATTTTATCCCAGGAATTGGGAGACAGCTCAGTCTATGGGCGGGGGTTGAGTAGTTGCACATGCCAAGGTAAAGCATATGGGATTGGGAGTTAGAGAATTCGTCTGCCAAATCCATGATACCCATCCCAAATCAATGGGACAACAGTCAGACTGTGTGCTCTAATAGCTCGACAATCTGCTCAAACTGGTTTACGCATCTGCTGAGTTGTATGAAGGAGACACTGAACCTTTTTCATCCGTGCTGCCCAGCAATCAGCACGGTGGCTGACACTTTGCAGGCCCAGAATCAGCATTTGCCAAGTGCATGAAAGTGGACTCAGCCAAACACAAGGAGACCTATGATGCATTATGGAGATTGCTCACTCTCAAATACTTCAGTGCTGTTTTGTGTATATTTCATAAATTCTTTGTTCTGTGAAGAGTACATGTGGTTAAGCATCCTACCCTGGAATAACACTGCAATTTGATTTTTAGTTCTGAGTTTTAAAGTTATCAATAACTCTTTACAAAGATGGTTAGTTGCTGAGGCAATGTCAACTCCAACAGCAAATCCTTGATAGCTCTTTGATTATAACTGTCTTCTCCATCCACTTCATGTCACCTTGGGCTAGGAGCCTGCTTAGCCTGAGGCAGGGGAAATTTTGTAGATGAAAAAAAACATTGTTAATGAGCTTGATGCTCATTTGGCTACCAGGGAACTATGTTCCCGATTGCTCCTCCCACACAATCTACTCAGATTGGATATTCTATCATTTCTAAAACAAACAATTTGTTTTTTTCAGCTTCAGGCCTTATACATAATTTGCAGTTCTGAACCTTTTCTGTGCATCTTGTGAAATAATGACACAGTTTTGACTTTACTGCTTAGAGGATCTAGTTTAGTGCATAGAACAACTCTGTTCTATTTCCCAACAGAGTTACTTCCCATTTCCTGTAAGGGTGAATGGTATTCTCTCTGGCTCTCTTCCCTTCCTCTTGGAGGTTTCCTTCAGAAGATTTCTCTCTGTACGTTTGACAGATCATTTTCATAATTACTAAATGAAGAATTTTGTAGAATACACCAGTTGCTATATCTCGAGTTGTTAAACTCATCTATATAATGGTGTCTTGAGTATAATTTTAATTTCACCCTTTACCTAACAGAGGTCCTCTATAACTGTATTTTGGTTTTGTATATCCCTGAAATTATAACATTTTATAGAGAATCAATAGTTATTGTAACCAGAAATTATTTACCATGAACTGATGATGTATGAAAATTAGTTCTCACTCAAATGTCACCCTTTGTTCAATGCTAGTATCTCTGGCCCTTGGTTCCAACATCTTTGAGGGTCAATCTCTTGTTACAACTTAGGACAATACAACAGTGAATGAAAACTAAATGATGATAAAGTAAAATAGCTATTTTTTACAAGAGTTACAAGATACAGCACATGAAATTGGGACCGGCAAGTTACCTAAATCAAAACAAAGCTATTGACAAGCAAGGATGTGTTAAGTTAAACCAGATAAGAAAGAAAATAGATGAGATCAAGAGAATTATTTTAAAAGAGAATGACTTGACTTTGAAAAGATTATAAAGAGGTCTTTGGGAAAATTAAGGGAGCTCTTGAATACCTCTGTGAAACACCTTTATTTATGCTCCTGCTGTGGAAGTTAAATGTGAAGGGAAGTTCTGTGGTGCTACCAATTTAACAAAAAGTCAGCCCTGCCCCATTGGTACATTCTTAGTTCATTTTAGAATCCAGGATGGTTTCAATTATGATATACATCTTTTAAAACACAAGATAACAATGAACAGTGTTTTCGGCTTCATTTGTTCAATATAAAATCTGCATTAAACATTTAAAAATAGTTATTATGAGCTTTGGTTTTTCATCTTCTGTGGATTCACTTTAAGTGGCCTTTCTCAGTTCCAATCATCCCTGGGAAGCACACTTCCTGGGTATGTTAACCTTCTGTCACTGTTGTGCTTCCCATCATGGTATATGACCCTTCCTCCTCTCCCTCTTGCCCGTACATCCCTCTCACATAGGTAGAATCGGTTTTAATAATATATTTTATTTAACCCAATATATCTAAAATATTGTAATTTTTAAATTTACAAAGCGTTTTAGGGATGGAGAGCCAGAGAGCTGTCTTGTCTCCCTCAGACACATAAGCAGGTTTTTGGGAACTAGGGGCAAATGGGACCCTCTGCTTCTAGGAGGGTGAGTGAGTAAGAGCCCGTGTGAAGGGGGATTCAGAAGAGGCCAAGGTGACTGGTGCAGGTGCTTCCCTAGATGTGCTCACTCTGGACACAGAAAGGCTCCAAGTGGTCAGAGGAGGTATCAGGGCCTTGCGAAGCATGCCGTGTGTGCACACTAGCAAAGTCAACGAATCTCTTGAATGCAGCCTTTCTAAAAGGTATTTTTCTCTAGAAAACAGCTCCTCTCGCCCCTGTTGCTTATTTTTTGGACTCTATCTCTTCACACGCTGCTAAACTTTTCTTTAATGTGTGTCTAATCTTATTTATTTGTTTCTCTTAGAATGTCTCATTTTTGACTCGGACTTAGAGGTAGAAGCTCTCAGAGAGAACAGGTGCTGTGTCTTTGTGATCCATTCCTGGTGTTTTTCTTTGGCCTCCTACATTCCCTTGGCCAAAAAGTCTGGCATATTCTGTAGCCTCTTCCTTATTTTTCTTTGTATGCTGTTTGTTCAGAGCAACATGCCGATGTTTTGTGTTGCAGGATGCCTGGAGTAACAAGACACAATCTTGGGCACCCAGTTCTTCTTACCTTCTTTGTTTAGGGACTTTCTTGCAGCAGATTGGCAGACATCCTCTTCTTTAGAGAGACTGAGACGTTTGCATAGTCTGCTAGCTCTCTGGGCCTCAGGTGAGGAGACCCAGGGACATGTAAGCAATGGGAAAATTGTTAAAGATATTTTACATTCTTTTTCTCCCCATATTATGTTTCTGAAATCCGGTGTGTGTGTTACGCTTGGAGCACATCTTAGTTTGGACTAGACGCACTTTAAGGGTCCGATAGCTACATGTTCAATGTCACACTGGCATCAGTGTGGACAAAAGGAATGTTCTGGAAATGGGAGCTTGCGGAGGCCGAGAAAATGATTTAGAGCCCTGGCAAGAGTCCATTCAAGAGAAGATGAACCCTAGGACTCACTGGAAGATTTCACTGGAAGCTTTTCCCAGCCTAAATTCTATTTCAGCCAACATGATGGAAGAGTGTAAATAATTTGTGGTTCAAGTTCTGAGCTGCTTTTTCTCTTTTCTCTAACTTCAGTCATTGTTTTATATTGGAGTTCTTTAGGGAGTCAGTCACCTCGTCCTTCTAAACAGTTTTTATCGCAGTGGAGGTAGAGTTAGGCTCACCAGGCTTATTCCAGGTCAAATGGCTTTGAAATGAATTAGTGACCTGATGACTGGTTAAGCAATTTTCTATTTTGGCCCAAACCTACTTTCCACCTGTCACCACTACAGGTTTGAATCATTCCTGAATTGCTTTTTCTGAAAACTGTTTCCTCTGGATGATGCCCTACAGTTGAAAGAGTTGATTAGCTTTTGTTACTTTGTTATTCATGATCACAGAAACTAGAAATGTAAAGGAGCTAGAAACCATTATGGAAGCCTGTTAGATTGATTAATCTCATTATTCAAAGATACACATTTTAATTTCTTTTCCTTCTGAGTGCAGGATTGTTTATGAAATCCTTCCTTATTCACTCACTCTTATTTCTTCTGTCAAGCCCGCTCTTTTATTTGTGCTGCCTCTAGCTGCCACTTTTAGTAGTTTCCACATCTAAGTTTCAAGTGCGAGGTATAATATTAATTCATTAGTAAATCAACAGAAAATTCCCAAGTGAAAAATATTGTGCTAGGCATTGAGTAGATGTGACATAGGAATAGGGAATCAGCAAATGGCGAGCACCTTAAGAGTGATGTATTCATATATTATTATGAGAATTACTATATTACTAATATATTACTGTAGAAGGAGAGATTTGCTTCCAAAAGGGATGGGCAACAAAGGAGGTAATGATGGCAGGCTTTATGGAGGAGATAGTTGTATGGGATATTGAAGGATTGATAGAATCTCTCCAGGCAAAGTAGAATCTCATGAGTGGATAGATCAAAAAAGGGAACAGAAGACTTGAGGAAGGAAATCTTGTTAAATTCAATTAATGGATAAGGTCCTGTTGGCTCACAGTATAGAGCAGAGGATGAGGATCAAGGTGAGGTGAGTCTGGAAGAAGGCTGGAAGCTGGTAGTGAGGTACTTGCATACTACATCCTTGAACATTATTTAGTGGCCTGTTGAAAGCCAGTATACTCTGGGCTGATCCACTCATTTATGGTGCTGTTGCATTACTTGACAGGTCCTTATGATTCTGTCTTGCCCAGAGGATCTTGGAAGTATAAAATATCTCTTAATAATGATTAGTAAAAAGATTAGAAGGAGAGATAGAGGTTATATAAAGCTTGTACAGGAATTTACATCTAGCCTTGTCACCAATTTGATGATTTAGTTTGTATAGAATTGACATTTGGGTTAGACCAAGAAGATCAATTTGACAGAAATAAATGTGTACTCTTGTATTTAGTTCGTAAAAGTCAGTTGCATAATGCAGGATAGGTTTGACAGTGGACTGTAGAAAAGGAGAATTTATTTGACTATAAGCTAGATAAGGAGTAATGTAAAAAAAAAAAAAAGCAGCAAAAACATATAATTCAATTCAAACTGCAGAGAAGACGGAACATTAACTGGAATGAATACTATATTTGTAAATTATTAGAAGGAAAAAAATCTCAAAATAGTTTACCCACATTGACCTGTAATCATAGTGGTATGTGTAGGTAAGAGTGTAGAATTCCTTAGTGCCCAATTTATAGTGAAATGGTCTGTTGATTCAGTCACACCTGCTGAAGAAGAGAGGTACTGTATGTGGATAATGAAGAAAAAAATATTTGTGTGTGTGTAAAGACCTAAGCTTTGAATTCTGACTGATTTTAGGTGTGTAATTTTAAGTAAGGCAACCCTGAGTCTATGTCCTCTAGGGATGCCCTGTAGTTAAAAGAGTTGATTATCCTTTGTTGTGTTGTTATTCATGGTCACAGAAACTAGAAATATAAACCCTGATGAGGTAGAAATGATTAAGGAAGCCTATTTGGAAGACATTTTCTGTGTCTCCCTCAGAGGATTGCTGGGAGGATGCAGAGCTCATGAAAACATTTTTATATACTGTGATTCTTGTAAAGGTGCACGGTTTTCTGATAGGAGGCCATTTGTGGCTCTCCTTCAGGCTCTCTTAGCTTTGGGGGATCAGAAATGCTGCTGAGGTCAGATTACTAAATCCACAGTTGGCCTTTTGAGACTGTCTCTCCCCTCCCTATCATTGTTGCTAGCAGACAAGTATGTAGTGGTTCTCAAAACGGGGCTCAGGATTCTTACGTAAGAAAAATCCAGGGTGGTCATAAAAATTGCAGATCCTTTTGGACTTGCTGAATCAGAATTTCTGGAGGTGCGACCCAGCTATCACGATTTTCAACAAACTGTCTAATGATTCTCTCCTGGGCATAATTTTTTCCCTGCCCCCTAGGGGACACTTGGCAACATTTGCACACAATTTTTGGCTGTCACAACTTGGGTAGGGGGTAGGTGTTACTGGCATTTTGTGGGCAGAGGGCAGGGATGTTGCTAAACATCCTACGATGCACAGGACAGTTCTCCATGACAAAGAATTATCCAGCCCCAAATGTCAATAGTGCTGAGGTTGAGAAATCTTGTTATACACAGAACAATTAAAATCTGCTTTTCTAGCAGGTATCATCTATCTTTGGCATTCACTCACAGTTATTTTATTTATTCATTCATCATTTGTTATTTGTATATTTATTTTCAAAAGTCTTTTTAAATGGTTTTTTACTGAAGGTGGAAAGATGTAGAACTTGAAATATAATTTTGGGACTGGATTTAGTTACTTTGGGCTCAGTTTTGGATTTTTTTTTTTTAAATTGCTCAAATTAAAATTAATTCTTTCAGTGAAAGAACAGTAATGAAGATGAGATTTCCAGCTAGTTAGTTCTTCTTTTCACACGTTGAAAAAACTTTCTTAATTTGTACTGGCTTGAGAGGGTAATTTGATTTTATGAAGAGTCAAATTTATAGAATTGTTAAAAAAAAATGTAATTCAGTTTTGTTAGGTTCAAGGGCATGTAGATATTCTGTGGATGGGATTCAGGAAGGAAGAGATGGATTATATATATATTATATATATCATTGTATCTTTGAGAACTTGCTTTTACACACACAGATAACAATCACTTGTAATTAGCTCATTGTTTGAATGCAAACACTGCTGTTAAAGTGGTGATTGAAACAGTGGTTGTCCTTTCCTCTTCAGTAGCAGAAATATTTTCTTCCTTTGCACTGTTGATTTGCTAACAAACCTGCTTTGTATTATGGTGATATAAAGGTAAAGTCTGCCCAGCACTTCTAAAATATCAAAAATTCTTAGTCTTTACAAATGAAACACAACACCTACATTTATTCAATTTGCTTTCATTAAGCAAAAGAATTAGTTTAGTATAACAATTACCCTTATTACTTATTTAAACCTGAATTCAAATTTAACTTCACAAGATGTCTCCAGCAGATGTTCTCTGTCGTGATGATTTCTATGGTGACTTTCAGTTCAGAAAAGCTTTGAATCTCTAATGAAAAATTTTCAAAGTGATAAGTTGGAAGAGAAGCACTAAAATATACTTGGAGGGGCTTCCCTGGTGGCGCAGTGGTTGGGAGTCCGCCTGCCGATGCAGGGGACGCGGGTTCGTGCCCCGGTCCGGGAAGATCCCACATGCCGCGGAGCGGCTGGACCCGTGAGCCGTGGCCGCTGAGCCTGCGCGTCCGGAGCCTGTGCTCCGCGACGGGGAGAGGCCACAACAGTGAGAGGCCCGTGTACGGCCAAAAAAAAAAAAACCCCAGAAAACAAAAAAAAACTTGGAGATAGAAATTGAAACCATTTTGGCTAAATATCAGGTTAGAGATTGCCCTAGTTACTGATTTCTGCTATTAGATCGTCCCCTTGTGCAAAGAAAGCCAGTTATTGATTTTTGAATTTGAATTTCTTTTGAAATAAATGATTGCCTCTACTGCAGATCCTTAACTAAGCTTATGAAAATCCAGTGTAATAGGATTCACCTGCTCCTCTAATGCCTGCCTAATGTTGTGCTTAATTTACTCACTCCTGCTAAACTAGATGCTATTAGAATATACTGTTCATGGAACACATAAAATTAATGAATATCCCATTGTATTTTGAGGTATGGACAGTATATTTCAGCTACTGTTAATGATGCCTTGATTTACCTTAAATAATTTCAAAGTTAGTTCCTGGCATCTTAATTCTATTTTTATATTCATAAATCTTTACTCACAATACTACACAGAGAAACAACCATATGCCTATCACTCAGGAAAGTCTAAGAGGTTTTGAAACTCCTTGCCAGAAATCCAAGGCAAAAGACAGACAAATTCGAGGGGCTTCCCTGGTGACGCAGTGGTTGAGAGTCCGCCTGCCGATGCAGGGGACACGGGTTCGTGCCCCGGTCTGGGAAGATCCCACATGCCGCGGAGCGGCTAGGCCCGTGAGCCATGGCCGCTGAGCCTGTGCATCCGTAGCCTGTGCTCTGCAACGGGAGAGGCCACAACAGTGAGAGGCCAGCGTACCGCAAAACAAAAACAAAAACAAAAAACAGACAAATTCTTAACTATACCACACACAGTTGCCATAAATAAATAAATAAACAAACAAATTTAATTCAGTAAAAAATTTGAGTGCCTGTTATGTACTGGGTACTGCTTTAGTAATCAGCAGATGAAGCCAAACGAATCTACCTGTGTAAAACCGTAAAGCTCCTAGAAGTTAACATAGGAGAAAACCTAGATGACCTTAGGTATAGCAGTGACTTTTTGGATACAGTACCAAAGGAACTGTTTATAAAAGGAAAAATCAATAAGCTAGACTTCATTAAAATGAAAAAAACTTCTGCTCTGTGAAAGACAATGTCAAGAGAATGAGAAGACAAGCCACAGACTGAGAGAAAATATTTGCACAAGACATCTGATAAAGGATATGATCCAAACATATACAAAGGCCTCTTAAAACTCAGCAGCAAGGGAAAAAATAATCTAATTTAAAAGTGTGTCAAAGGCCTAAACGGAGAACTTACTGAAGAAGATAAACAGATGGCAAGTAAGCATATGAAAAGATGCTTCATATCATATGTCATCAGGGAAATGCAAATTAAAACAATAATAAGATACCACTGCATACGTATTAGAATAGTCAAAATCCCAAACACTGACAACACCAAATATTGGCAAGGATGTGGAGCAATAGGAGATCTCACTCATTTTTGGTTGGAATACAAAATAGTGCATCCACTTCGGCAGTTTCTTACTGAACTAAACATAGTCTTACCATATTATCCAACAATCCTGCTTCTTGGTATTGACCCAAATGAATTGAAAAATCTGTGTCCACATGAAAATCTGCACACAGATGTCTATAGCAGCTTTATTCTTAATTACCAAAACTTGGAAGCAACCAAGATGTCCTCCAGTAGGTGAATGGGTAAACTAACTGTGATAATCTAGATATTGGAATATTATTCAGTGCTAAAAAGAAATCAGCTAGCAAGCCATGAAAAGATGTGGTGGAACCTTAAGAACATATGGATGAGTGAAGGAAGCCAATCTGAAAGGCTACATACCCTATGAATCCAACCATAGGGATTCTGGAATCCATTCTGGAAAAGCCAAACTACGGAGCCAGTAAAAATATCAGTGGTTACCAGGGGTTAGGGTTGGAGATGAAAAGGCAGAGCACAGAGGATTTTTAGGGCAGTGAAAATACTCCGTACAATATTATAATGGTGGATACACGTCATACATTAGTCCAAACCTATAAAATGTACAACACCAAGAGTGGCTCTTAAGGTAACCTATGGACTTTGTGTGATTATGATGTGTCAGCCTAGGTCCATCGATAGTACCAAATGTAGCACTCTGATGGGGGATGTTGATAATGCGGAAGGCCGTGCACGTGTGGGGACAGGGACTCTATGGGAAATCTCCGTACCTTGCTCTCAATTTTGCTGTGAACCTAAAACTTCCCTGTAAAAAATGTCTTTATTAGGAAAATCTACCTGTCACAGTTTATTATCTAGTCGTGGTAGGGAGAGGGAGAGCACAGGCCATAAATAAATAAATAAATAATAGAATGTTTTTAGAGCATAATGAAAGTTGTGAAGAATTAATACCAGGGAAAACTAGGGAGTTGCAGGGCGGGGAGCGGGGAGAGGCCTCTATTTTAAATGCAGGAGTCTCTTTGAGAAGCCTCCTTCTGTGACCTGAAGGCAGCAAGTGAATGAATGATGGGGATATCTGGGAGAAGACTGTTCCAAGCAGAGGGAATGGACTGTGCAAGGGCACACATAAATGTATGAGTAGGGGCAAGTAATCAGATACTGCAGTAGCTTTTTTAAATGTTTACTGAGCTTGTATAAAGGTTATATACAGTAAACAGGATAAAATCAGTGTGAAACAAAATACCGTGAAGATGCCAATGCTAACAGTAGATGGAAGAGTTTTATCTTCATATGTCAAACCACCTGGACTAAATCCATGACAACAGAGGAAGAGCAAACTTCAGAGTTTACCTTTGAAGCCTTTGGCTTTAGAAATTGTGCAGGTTTTGTGTTACCTTTGCTTTGCCATAACAGTAACTCTTGAATATGCTTTTTTATATGTTAAATTGTCAAGATTTAAAAGCTCTGAGAAGAAAGTGTCTATAAAATATCATGCAATTGCCACAAATCTGGTCCAATTTGGGAATCACTTTCTAAACATCCTTTCTAGAGAGTAAGAAAACCAGGGTTAGACAGAAATGCTTAATGTGTTTTCACTATATTAAAATATGTCATTGTTGTTTTCTAAGGAATAATCCGCACCCCCCCCCTCCCCGCCCGCTCCCCGCCCAGCTTTACTGGCTATTTCTTTGACTTTTTTTATTTGGTGGGAATAAACTGATATTCCTCAAATATGAACATAAGTATTTTCAGGTTTAATCTAGCCCTGCATGTCATAAGTGAATTTAAAGTGTATAGAGTTGAATTATTGATGGAAATCACGACGTAGGGAACTTTTCCCTCTCATTTTTCACTCTTCGTATAGAAGTAAAATCCATCCATTTATTCTGGCCCCATTTTTTTGTGCAGTTTGTTGTTTCCCATTACTGCAAATAAGCATATCGACTCAGCACCCTCCTACAACATACGCAACTTTACTATGGCTTATGATCACTTTTATCATTAACATTTCAATATGATGAACAAAATTTACGCACTAGGGTATGTTTAAAGCAGTCACTTTTGGAGTCTTCTATGGCTAACAAGTAGAAGTTTCGTGTACCTTGGCTTTGAAATGGTCTTTTATGACTACAGCACATGCACATTCTTTGAAGGCATGTCCGAAGGGCATGTCTTCATTCCTGGAGGATAAAATTGAGTTTTGAAAATCATCAGGAAAAAAAAGCAGAGTCAAAATCACTTTTAAAAGGGGCAGAAGTTAAGCTAATAAATATTATTTTGGTAACATAAATAAGTAAATAATTATGACCGACTCTGTTATTTGGCTTCCAGTTTGGCTCAAAATTGGTTTCCAAAATGATTTGACCTTGGCCTTCTCTTGTGAGTAGTTTAGAATCTCCAATAGTTAGTGCTGCAAAAGATATCAATCCTTTAAAAATGAATATTCTGGTGTTTTATCAAAATTATCACATGATGCTTTATAGTCAGAATTAGCTTCTCACTGTGACATTAGAGGTATACTTCACAAGATACTTACAACTATCAAGTCTACTTTTGATAAATTTATTTGAAAAATCATTACTTCTTCTATGGGACAATAGATTAATCAGAAGAATTCTAGTAATGACAGTAAATCATTTGACAACTTAAATTTTAAATAGCATGTATATAATTATGTACTTAGCAGAAGTCTCTTATTTGTAGAAGTGTAGAAGTGAACTTCCCTCAGTTGGTGCTGGTGATCATCAGTTTGAAGAGTGCTACTTTTTACTTCATTTTTCTGAAAGATGTGTGTGTGTGTGTGTGTGTGTGTGTGTGTGTGTATTTATCCAAGCACATATTTGGATTATCAAACCTTAGGAGTAAGAGAGTTTTGTTTGAAGAAATTTTTTAAAAGTTTGCTTCCATATCTTTGCAATTAGGTGGAAATTTGTTTTGTGCCTGCCCTGTGCCAGAGTGTACTAGGTAATGCATGGGGGAGAAAATGATCGAGGTGCATTTGTGTACATTGATGAAGCTTCCATTAAATTTGGAAAACAAAGACATGCTTAACTATACTGTGGTGTCATTAAGTGTCATCCCCCAAATATACTCCTATGGGTACTGGAGAAAGGAGAGAGAACATCTGATCAGGAATATTGGGAAAGGGTTGAGATTGGCCTTGATAAATGGACTATGTTTTGATGAGCTTTACAAGTTAAGAAATCATTAAAAGTGAACATGTGGGATTGAGAGAACATAGATCCATTTGGAGGAGCTATGACGAGGTCAATGAGATGACAATTTAAGACACTGGGGATACCGTAGAGGTTTTGACTGGTAAGACTGTTTGAGCCAGATATGTAGGGCCCTGCATATCAAGCATAGAATAATTAGACATTTGAGTTTCTGATAGCATCTGAGTTGTGCTTTGAAGAGATAAACCTGGTAACAGGACACTTTGGAACAAGGAGAGACCGGCAGTAAAGAGAGAGCTAGGAAGAGAATTCAGAATTCATGTACTTCTGGACAAAGAAGGTGGTTGTCGTAGTTAAGTTTCAAAGCTGGATTAATGAGTATCAAACTGGACATGAAAGACAATGAAGAACAAATATACAGATTTAGAGAGAGCAGTGGCCAGATGTATCTTGATTTGATATTTTCATCAGTGTTGAAACTAGGCATGCATATTGAGTGTTTGTGAAAAACAAACAAACAAAAAAACACTTGAGAAGGGCTACTGGTTTCCAGGCCAGTGTGTAAGAGTCTTAAGAAGTCACCATTCCGGCCTAGCAACAAGTAAAAGACTGAATGAACTGCAAAATCAACAACTGTTCTTAGCTCCATGAGAGAAGTGAGGTAACAGGACAAACCATTGCTCTGAAAATTGGAGAGAAAAGACAGGTGGATACAGAGTCACAATTTATTGGAGCAGAAGTTCATAAACAGATATCTCTGCCAAAACCAGTGCTGGGATAGGAAAACCTCAAGTGGAATTGACAAATTGCTGGGGGCTCAGAGTGGACAAATCTGAGAGTTAAAAACTCTAGGAGCACCCAGTTATAGAGGAACCACTACATTTCTGTGAGTTTTACTTCAAGGAGCTCTACCAGGTCTTTCTAATGGACATTGGAGAAAAATCCAGCATTAGGGAGGGGAAAAGGAACCATTTTGAAATACAGCAGAACATTCTGTTCTTCTTAACAAGGTCTACCCTCAAAAGAAACTACTTTATCAGAGTCCAACCTCCTGAAGTTTCATCAGAGCCTAGCTTATCCTGAGGAAGGAAAACATCCAACTCCAGTGCACTCCAGCCATGCCATTCAACCTCAGTGGTATGGGGGAAAGGGGGAGGGAAGGACTGAGAAGCTCTAGTGAAGTTAATAACCCAGAGGCACAGGCTCACCAAAAGACTGAGACCTAATTATAGGACTATGGAACACTTCCCCTCGCCCGACGCATTACCACTACAGTATTGAAGGACTATTTACTGCTGTTCCTTTTACCAGTACGTGATGGGTACTTTTCAATAGCAATGGCAAAATATAAAGCATGCTAAAAGGTAAATTCCACAGTTCCAAGAGACTGAACAAGCATCAGAACCAGAGTCAGATACGGCAGGAATATTAACATGGACCAGGAATTAAATAGCAACGAAATTATGATTAATAGCTAAGGCCTTTACTGGAAAAAGGAGACAACATGTAAGAACAAATGGCTAATATAAGCAGAAAGGTGGAAATTCTTAGAACCAAAAAGAAATGCTAGAGATCAAAAACACTTTAATAGAAATAAAGAATGCTTTTGATGGACTTATTAGTAGACTGGATGCAACTGAGGAAAGAATCTCTGTGTTTGAGGATACGACAATAGAAACTTCCAAAACTAAAAAGAAAAGAGAATTAAGATAGAAAAAGAACACAATATCCAAGAACTGTGGGACAATTTAAAAAGGTGTAACACTGTGTTTAATGGGAATATCCGAGTAGAAGAAAGAAAGGCACAGAAGCAATAATTAAGACAATAATGACTAAGTATTTCCCCCACATTAATGTCAAACACCAAACCAGAGATCCAGGGAGCTCAGAATACTAAGGAGGATAAATACCAAAAAACCCATAAAAACCTACAACTGGGTATATCATATTCAAACCTCAGAAAAATCAAGATTAAAAAAAATCTTGAAAGAGGTCAAAGGAAAAAATAAACACCTATGTATACAGGAGAAAAGATAAGAATTACATCTGATTTTTCCTCAGAAACCATGCAAGCAAGAAGAGAGTGGAGTGAAATATTTAAGGTGTTGAGAGAAAAAAAGCACACCAACCTAGAATTCTTCAAAAGTGAAGTAGAAGTATTTTCTCAGACAAACAAACATTGAGGAAATCTGTTGCCAGTAAACCTGCCTTGCAAGAAATGTTAAAAGATCTTCAGAGAAACATAAAATGATATAGAGTATAAACTCGGATCTACATGAAGAAAGGAAGAGCACTGAAGAATGAATAAATACAAGTAAAATTTATATACATTATAACAAGGTTGTAGGATACTAGGTTAATATTCAAAAGTCAATTGCTTTCCTATATACCAGGAATAAATCAGTGGAATTTGAAATTAAAAACATAATACCACTTACATTAGCACTCCTCAAAATGAAATACTTGGATATAATGCCATTGAGCACATATAAGATGCATATGAGTAACACTCAGTAACACTCTGAAGAAAGATATCAAAGAACTAAATAAATGAAGAGAGATTCCATGTTTATGAATTTGAAGACTGAATATTGTCAAGATGTCAGTTCTTCCCAATTTATAGATTCAATGCAATCCCAATCAAAATCCCTGCAATTTATTTTGTGGATCTTAATAAATAATAAATTACAAAGTTCATATGGAGAGAAAAGAGATCTATTGGGTGGGCCAAAAAGTGCCTTTGGTTTTTTATGTAAAAATAAAAGACACATTTTTCATTTTCACCAAGGACTTTATTGAACAACGTATTCACCCTTTTGTTCCACTACCTTCTGCCATTTTTTAGGCAACTTCATAATTCCATCTTCCCAAAACTTTTTATCTTTTTTGAACAATGAACTGTTCCAGGTGCCTTTTACAGTCCTCCAGGCAATTGAATTTTCTTCTATTAAGAGAACTTTGTAAATGCCAGAATAAATGGAAATCCGAAGGTGCAATGTCTGGTGAATATGGCAGATGAATCAGAACTTCCCAGCCAAGCTGTAACAGTTTTTGCCTGGTCATCAAAGAAACGTGTGGTCTTAGCCAGATGAAAGATTATGCGTTTTCTGTTGACTCATTCTGGACGCTTTTCATTGAGTGCTGCTTTCAGTTGGTCTAATTGGGAGCAGTACTTGTTGGAATTAATTGTTTGGTTTATTTCAGTAGAGAATTGCACGCAGAAATATGGTCAAGAAAGTTTTTTTCGCTCAACTTATGTGGAACCCAAACATCAAAGCGATTCACATAACCAATCTGGTGCAAATGATTTTCGGTGCTTGATTTGGATATTGTGAGTATGTCGGCTATCTCCCACGTGGTATAACGTTGATGGATCTCAATTACTGTTTCGATTTAACCGCTATCAACTTCAACTGGTCTACACGACTGTGAAGCTTTGTCCAGCGAGAAATCTCCAGCACGGAACTTTGCAAACCACTTTTGACATCTTTGATCAGTCACCGCACCTTCTCCATACACTGCACAAATCTTTTTGTGGGTTTCAGTTGCGTTTTTACCTTTCTTAAAATAATAAAGTACAATATGCCAAAAATGTTGCTTTTTTTCTTCCATCTTCAATATTAAAATGGCTACACAAAAATTCACCAATTTTGATGTCTATTTTTATTTTATTTATTTATTTATTTATTTATTTTTGCGGTACGCGGGCCTCCCACTGTTGTGGCCTCTTCCGTTGCGGAGCACAGGCTCCGGACGCATAGGCTCGGCGGCCATGGCTCACGGGCCCAGCCGCTCCGCGGCATGTGGGATCTTCCCAGACCGGGGCACAAACCCATGTCCCCTGCATCGGCAGGCGGACTCTCAACCACTGCGCCACCAGGGAAGCCCGATGTCTATTTTTAAATGCACGCTGATATGACAGCTGTCAGATACACTAACAAAATTGTTTCAAATGAAGTTAAAGACAACTAAGTGCTACTAGAGCCATCTTACAGAAAAAAAATGAATGAACCTTTTGGCCCACCCAATAGAATAGCCAACACAATATTGAAAGAGAAGAACACAGTTAAATAAGTGACACTACCCAACTTCAAGATTTAATATAAAGCTACGACAATCAAGAAAGAGTGATAATGGCAGAAGAATAGACAAATAGGCCAATGGAACAGATTAGAGCCCAGGAATAGACCCATGTAAATATAGTCAAGTGACCTTTGACAAAGGAGCAAAGGCACTACTAGAGCAAAGATAGTCTTTTCAACAAATGGTGCTGGAACAACTGAACATCCATATGCAAAAAATAAAAATGAACTTAGACACAGACCTTACATCCTTCATAAAAATTGACTCAAAATGGATCATAGACCTACATGCAAAACAGAAAAACTACGAAACTCCTGGAAGATAACATAGGAGAAAATCTAGATGACCTTGGATATGATGATGACTTTTGATATAACACCAAAGTTACAACCCATGGGAAAAAAAACAGTTGATAACCTGGACTTCATTAAGGTGAAAAACTTCTGCTCTGTGAAAGACAAGGTCATCAAGGGAATGAGAAGACAAGTCGCAGACTGGAAGAAAATATTTGCAAAAGACACAGCTAATAATGGGTATGATCCAAATATACGCAAAGAATTCTTTAAACTCAACAGTAAGAAAACAAACAACTTGATTAAAAAGTAGGCAAAAGACCTGAACACCTCAGCAAAGAAGATATACAGATGGCAAGTAAGCATATGAAAAGATGCTCCACATCATATGTCATCAGAAAAACGCAAATTAAAATGTCAGTGAGATACCACTACACACACATTAGAATGGTTAAAATCCCAAACGCAACACCAAATACTGGCAAGCTGTGGAGCAATGGGAGCTTTCATTCACTGCTGGTGAGAAGACAAAATAGTAAGTATGTCCACTCTGGAAGTTTCTTACAAAACTAGAGTCTTACCATATAATCCAGCAATCCTGCTACTTGGTATTTACCCAAATAAATCAAAAACTTATATCCACACAAAAACCTGCACACAGATATCTATAGCAGCTTTATTCATAATTACCAAAACTTGGAGGCAACCAACAAGTCCTTTAGTAGGCGAATGAATAAATAAACTGTGGTACATCCAGAGAATAGAATATTATTCAGCATTAAAAAGAAATGAGCTATCAAGCCGTGAATAGACATAGAGGAAGCTTAAATGCATATGGCTGAGTAAAAGTAGCAGTCTGAAAAGGCTACATACTATATGAATCCAACCATATGACATTCTGGAAAGGGCAAAGCTATGCAGACAGTACAAAGATCAGTGGTTGCCAGGGGTGGAGGGAGGGAGAGATGAGTAGGTAGAGCAGGAGTGACTTTTAGGGCAGTGAAACTATTGTGGTCGATACTGTAATGATGGATGTATCTTTACATATTTGTTAAAACCCGCAGAATATACAACAGCAAGAGTGAACCCTAATGTAAACTATGGACGTCGGGTGATAGTGATGTGTCAGTGTACGTTAATCGATTATAGCAAATGTACCCCTGTGGTAGGGGGTATTAATGGTGCAGGATGTTGTATGTGTGTGGGAGCAGTGGGCATATGGAAACTCTATGTACTTTCCACTCAGTTTTGCCATGAACATAAAATTTCTCTAAAAAATAAAATTTGTTTCAAAAAAGAAGGCAGCACTGAAAATGTGGGCTTTCTTGAGTAGATGTACAGCTTTGCAGGTTTGATGTTTATTTAATTTCTGAAATAACTGGGGCAGATGCCTTGCATTCCTGAGACTTTTCTAGGAGTTATCACAGACAGATGGTGGGCTAAACCCAGAGATCAACAAGGCAGTGGGGTATCCACAGTTATTTGCAGTAAAGTTTGTTTTCTTTGAAGAGGTCTGAGTCTGGTTGATGCTGTTGGTTGAGTGTACACTGAATAGGGAATCAAACGTAGAGCATGAGTTTCTGACTTCTATTTCTAATAAATTTGGTAGGAGGGAAAAGCTGATGGAAATTTTTTGTCAGCTTGTTCTGTGAATGGTGAATAAACTTATTTGTGGGGAAAAGGAAAAGAAAAGCATAGATAATGCTGGCCTTCAAAGCCTTACATTCTTCTGTCCTCAAGTATCTGGTTTTACTGTTTTAAATTAATTAACTATGCAATGAGCTATTGTGTGAGACTTTTCCTACTGTCCAGGAAGTTTAGCTAAAGCTCAAATTTAAGAAAAATATCTCTTGTACTCTGAATTCTAAAGGAAGGTACCAATGATATACAGTATCTGGGTCCAAAAAGAAATGTCTTTATTCTCTGGCTGGCTGAATATTGAGCTAAAATATATGTATATCAACTTGGTACTGCTTCCTAATTTTGTGACAGAGCCTGATACGGGTCCCCTGCAGTTGGAGGACATTGTGAACTTAGACTAGTTCCCTCATATGTATTCCTTAAGATAGGAGAATTAAAGGGACTTTCCAGCAGAGACTGAAGGTATTAGAGCATAACATAGCTGGAGTTGGGGCAACCCCATCCCCTGCAAGTTCTCCCCAACCCTCAAAAGCCATGGAAGAGAACCTTTAAACACCCAGGGCTTACCCGAGGCAGAACGTGGAGATTACAGGAGGAAGAGTAGCTCCTGGACTTGCCAGACAGATAAAGTGACAAGGAATTGATCTCAGTCTGGAGAAAGGATTGTGGGATGGTCCACTGGCAGGAGACCAAAGGAGGTCCAGTTGCCCCTCTCTGGGGAATCCTCAGCAACAGGGGGTGGGCTGGAGTGAAGATGAACCTGCTTGAGAAAGGCATGCACACCACTTATGCAGACTGAATAAACCAGACCAAATAGATCAACCTCCCAACGCATACACAAATGTGATAATTTCTCTGAGTTTCCTTTTCTTCCCTACAGAACCCAACACAGAAATCTAGACCCTGAAAAGAACTGGGAAAGACAGAACTTTACCCACGCTACTCTAAGCAGGCAAGGGCTACAGGTATAACTTGTACTGGGTGAGAGGAGGATCTTTAAATGGACATGAGATTAAAATTATAAGCTGGAGAGGACTAAGTTTTAGTAATTGAAACTGATGTGAACATTATAGAAACTCTAAGATGTTAAAGGATGGAAAAGGGTATAAGTGGGAATCAAGGTAGGTCTTGAGGCAATAGGGAGTGTGTGCTGAGTGTATTTTTTTTCTCTTGCTGAGTTACAAATCTTCACAAATCTAGTGACTTAAAATGACATGTTTAGTATCTCAGTTTCCAGGGGATCAGGTGTCTAGAAGTGACTTAGCTGGGTTATTTGCTCAACGTCTCACAAGAGTGCAGTCAGTGTGTCAGACAACCTGCGTTCTCATCTGGAGCTCAGCATCTTATTCCAAGTTCAGTCAGGTTGTTGGCTGTGTGCAGTTCCTTACAGCTGTGGAACTCAGGCCCTCAACTGCCCATCTCCATAGGCAGTTCACAGCATCATTGTTTTCTTCTTCAAGGCCAGCTGGAAAGCATCTCTGCTGCTTCAGGAAGGGCCAAGATACCCTTTGAAAGAGCACATCTGATTAGTCAGGCCCACCCAGGATAATGTCCTTTAGAATAACTTAAAGTCAACTGAAAAGGAACTTGAATTGGATCTGCAGGGTACCTTCCCTTTTGCAAAATATTGTAACTTAATCACAGGAGTGCCATCAATCATAGTCACAGTCCCTTGTCACATGCGAGAGGAAGTGTTATACAAGGGTGTGCCCCAGTGGGTAAGAATCTGGGGGGCATCATAGAATTCTTCCTACCAGAGGGAGTCTGGAAAGTTAGACAGTGCATGCTTCACTTAAATTCAAATTCGATTTTGTTTGAAACACTACAGGCAAAACAAAATACTGCTTAATTTAATAGACTTCTAGTTTGTAACTCCTAGAACAGATATGGAAAAATTAAATCATTTCATGTTTGTAATCCATTGAATTGTGACCCCTCAATAAACTTGTTATAACTAAGCAATAATTGACGGGTTATTGGTCAGAATGAGAAAGTCATTTGTTCATATTGAAATAGTCCATATTCCAGTAAGAGTGGTCTTGATAAAATTTATCAGGTTGAAGCTCTTTCAAAATCCAGAGATGGCCAGTATTTTGAAACTAGTGATTTTGAAGCATTAGGTCTTATTTAATATCCACAGGTATACTTTGCTGAGTTAATGTCTGTCAAATATCTTAGCTCTAAGCCTGAATAATGATGAAGAGGTCTTATTAATTTCAATTCTTATAATATTACCAGGCACCATTCTATTACTCAGTGGATAACAATTATTATTATTATTTTTTTTTTGCGGTACGCGGGCCTCTCACTGCTGTGGCCTCTCCCGTTGCAGAGCACAGGCTCTGGACGCGCAGGCTCAGCGGCCATGGCTCACGGGCCCAGACGCTCCACGGCATGGCTCCACTCTCAACCACGGCGCCACCGGGGAAGCCCAATAACAATTATTTTGAAAAAATATATTTTAGTAAGTGAAAGAAGAGTTCAAAGTTTATTTCAGGAGCAACAAAATAAAACCTGAGTCTGGGGATGATAACTGTGTGTTTAATGAACTTATTCTATTCTGAAACAAAAATTTAAATTTACCTTTGCATTTCCCCCCCCCCCCCGGAAAGAAAAGGTTTAGCCACAGTTACTTTTCATAACTGATTTCTGCTAAGCTTTTCCTTAATTAAAGTAATGTGTTTGTGACTACCAACAGTTATTAAAAGCACATTATATAAATATATTTATTGTTTCTCTTTGTTATTTAGAAAGAGGACCAGATTATTACCACATATTTTATTCTCGGATAATTCTCTTAAAAAGGGAATAGGACTTCCCTGGTGGCGCAGTGGTTGAGAGTCCGCCTGCCGATGCAGGGGACACGGGTTCGTGCCCCGGTCCGGGAAGATCCCACATGCCGCGGAGCGGCTGGGCCCGTGAGCCATGGCCGCTGAGCCTGCGCGTCCAGAGCCTGTGCTCCACAATGGGAGAGGCCACAGCAGTGAGAGGTCCGCATACGGCAAAACAAACAAAAAAAAAGGAATAAACTTCAGAAGTGCTTTTAAAAGACATTATGGCTTAAAAGTGTTAGAAGAAGCTATAGACCTAAACAGCTTTTCCATTTCTTTGGATTTTATGTTTTTAATAATAGATTGAATAGTTAGTTGCCTGCTTGACAAGTTTATTGTCCTTATCCGGTTGCCAAGCGAGAAACATTTCCAAGCAGACAGCAGGTATTAAAAACACCTACAAGTGATTCAAGCCATTAAGAAGTCATAAAACTTGAAACGGGTGTTCCTGGACTTTCCTCCGATGGCCAGGCTTTTTCCTCAGAGCTCGGGCCCCCTAGCTGCTGCAAGTTGAGATGGCAGGCCATTTCAAGGTGAAAGCATCAATTTTTAACTGAAACTCCCAGGCTTCTCCCCGAACAAAATAAGGCATTTTCTTTATATCTCAATATTTGAAGCTGCTTCATCAGCTAATCTGGATTAAGAACAAAGAGAATCACGGATTCTTCTGTGTTCCTCTGAAAACGGCCAAAGTACTACTCATAAAAAGCAGTTTTGTTGTGACTTTCTGAATCCGTTTTCCTTTTATATTTTGTTAGCCTGTGAAAGGGAGGTATCATTCCAGATTGCTTTGTAATGCAGATGCCTGGCGATTTTTCTATCATTGTTGAAGTTTGGATTCATTTAAAAGGCTCTGGCTTCAGTTTGCTGAGAATTTCACACAGGGGTTTTAAACCCAAACTACCTATGGGGTCTAGGAAAATGACATGAATATTAAATCTAGAAGAAGGTGGAGGCAATGGGGAGGATGGATCTGTGGTGAACAGAACAGTGCCTGCCTCACCTAAACACATATTTAATTTCATTTTAAACATAAAAGCCCAACAAAATACTGCTTAGGGGTATAAGCCACCAGTTTGAAACTAGTGGTTGAAAAGACACGCTGATATCCCAATGGAACAAAAGGAAATGGGTTTAGACGAGGGAAGGACTTCTTATAAAAGATTTCAGTATTTATCTACTGAGGCAATTTACTTCTTTACTTTAAAACGGATACATACATGTCTTTGAAACATTGTTTTGTCTTAGCCAAGGGTTTCAAACTTTTTGGAGCTGCAACACCTTATTAGGTTTATTTCAGAACACAATCTTAACTTTGCATCTGATAGTACCATATGGAAATTTTTTACATTAAAAATGAGAGATTTATTTTATGCTGTTCTTTAATTGAAAAAGTAAGTGACTTTTGGTTAGAAGTAGTGAAGAGACATATTTATCTCTGTTCCTTAGCAAATCCCTTTAAAGTGGCAGTAATAACATTATTTAAAATGTATGTCAGTAAGAGTAAAGGGAATGGTTGGGGGCAGGTAACAGTGGGTGAGTGTTGGAGGGATCTCAAGGCAATTTTTGAAGATAGGAAGGGGAGGAGGAGTGGGACAAGAGGTATACAGAGGGCTGTCGACGAACGCACATTGATGCACCTGTCAAAACAGTGGAAAAACTCAGAAATTCAAAGAACCAGGTCACTAGAAAAATTGAGGTGGAGTAGGTGATAAAAACAGGGGGTGCTATTTGGAAGGGCTGAAAGGACCAGGTAGAGTCCCTGGGTGCCTTTTCCTATTCCATAACATGAAGTTATTTAGCTCAGCCCTGACCTCAAGAAAACTGGCTATTTACTTCCTGCAGCAATTGCCCTCTGGACTCTGGGACACCAGACACATAGGAGGGAGAGGTTGAGGTGCTAAAAAACAGGTGTTTGGCTTCAAAGATACTGACAGCCAGAGAAGCATCCCAGGCAGGAGCTTGGAGATTTGAAGAAACGAAATCCTCTCAAAGAGATGCATATGTAAATAGTGATATTTGCCCTGACGAACGTGTAGCAGTGAAGCTCGACAGTCACAATAGTTCTTAGTGCATTCTTAAAAAAAATAAAAAAATAAAAATAAATATATGCTGGTAATCGTTAAATTTTCAAGCAAATAAGAAAGCAGAGAAAATAACACACACCCATGAATACTGCCAACATTTGGAAAGGTGCTTATATTTGCCATATTAGCTTTACGGTCTCCTCTTTAAGAAAAAATTAGATTTGTAATTTTTTGTAAATTTGTAAATTTGAAATTAGATTGTAACATTGTAAATTAGCTCTACCTCAATTAAAATAAAAGAAATTAGATACTGCTAAAGCAGCATCCTAATCCCTTAATTCTCAAACTCCCCCCTTTTACTCCAAGTATACCACTTTCCTGAAATTGTCTTGTATCATTCCCATGCAAATTTGTCTATTTTTACTATAACTATCTCCATAAATAATATATAATTATTGTCTTGGGTGTTTAAAAGTATTTTTAAATTGTATTATTATATTTGATTGATCCCAATTTGTCAAATTTAACGTAATTATGAATATATGAGTATGAATATATTATGAATGTATATTAATACAATTTATAAGTTTTAAATACTCAAAATAATATCTATTTATGGAGACACATATATACATATATATTTTGCTGGATTTGGCTCTATGCTGGTGAGTGAATTTGCCTTATGATTTTTCTTTTCACGTCATCCTTATCTGTTTTTGTGCCAAGGTGGTATTAGCTTCACCAAGTTAGATTTATTTTCCTATTCTTTACAACTGATTATGAAATATACTGGTTTTATGTTCATTAAATCTTTTTCATTACTTGCCTATAAAGCCATCTGGGTCTGTGATGTTTATATACACATAGAATTTTAACTACAAATTTGACTTTTTTTGTAATGGTTGAAAGTTTATTCAGATTTTCTCCTTAAGTCAGTTTTGGTGAGTTATACTTTCTAGAAAAGTATCTGGTTTTTTCCAAGCTCTCAAATTTAATATCTTGAACTGTTTATGAAATTATTCTGATTAAAATTTTTGATATATATTTATATGTACATATTGTTTATGTGTGACTTTTCACTTTTTTCTTTGATTTTATCAGGTTTGTCTAGTTTACTATTCTTTTTATTAGTCTATGTTTTCTATATCATTTATTTATTCAGCTTAAACTTTTACAATTTTTGAACCCTTTTTATTTCCTAATATATGCATTTAAGTTTATAAATTTCCTTTTAACTGTTTCTTTAGTTGCAACCCTATCTTGATATTTATATTGTTATTCAGTTTTAAATCTTGTCTAAATTCTCCTTTGACATTTTTATATAGTGCACAGATTTTTTAGTTTTATGCTAATAGAACAACATATTTATACTTATCATGTCACATAATATATATGCATAAGAAAACAGAATAAAAATGAGCAAAATAAATATTAAAGAACAGTCATTTGATCTAAATAAAGAGTCATAATTTACAGAATGTCATGTAGGTACACCCTCTGTAGCTGCATATGTTAAATCATACCTTTGGGGAGACTCTTAAAATCACTATTAGCTTTTGAAGTAAATATTGGTACTTTCCCAGTAGATTGTGTCTTCTGATTTTCACATGGTCAGTGGTATCTCTGTGACCCCCATGGTGGGTGGTAAATGTAGACAAATGTTTTAGGCAAGTTATATATTTGTCATCAACTTTTTTTAGAAAAGGAAATTTAGCACTTATATTTTTAATAAACATGAACTTCTTTTGGCTCATTGCTTTCAAGGGGTTTTACTGAGAAATTTAGCAAATATGAAACAAATAATTACAGACGAGCAACGTATAAGTCATGCCAAGGTCACTCTAACCAGAATTTTCATACTATTCTATGTACAGTATAGAAGAATTGGTCAGTCTCTTTATCATGCATATATCTCAAACATTTAACCTGTAATTTCTCACATTTCCTATTCACCCAGATGCCTGGTAGCTTTGTGCATTTCACAAGTTATGGACCCTTCCACAACACAGCTTACTAGACCCCAACTGATGGGGCAACACATCTCCCACAACCATTTCAGACCAGAAGGAGGTAGATATCTCTAGCTTCTGGCCTCCCAGACACTTGCTTTATTAACTAGCACCTCGCATCCTGTTCTGGCAAGAAGCGTTAGTTTCATATGTCTGCAAAGTGTCCAGAAAACAGAAATTGGCTCTTTACAAGTCATTGTTCAGAATTAATTATATATGGCAATGAGAATTGTTCACTGAACCCACTGCTGGATGAGACTGTACTAGAAGCTGCAAGCACAAGGTGGAGGTCCACCAATCCTTGGAATTATGATCCTTCATCATGAGTTTTAAAATATTAATAATTAGACATCCACATTCTGGAGTAAAATGATTCTTAATTTTACAACAATCAGTGGTGAGCCATGGTCAATCAGACCACCTGATTTTGTTCCCTTTGGCAATAAAATATTTTATATTAATAAAGTACTTAAGAGTTAACTTGTGTAGAAATTCTATGTGGACCTCTAGATTCTTACATCCCACAACTTCCTTCTGGGTTCATGTTCTCTTATTGTGAAGTATGTTATTTAGTAGTTCTTCCAAAGAGGGTCTAGGTCGGTAACATTCTCAGACCTCATATGTTTGAAAAAGATAATTATTTTTGATTTTTTTGATATTTTGGCTGAGTATAGAGTTCTAATTTCTTATTTATTTTCCCACAAACCTTTTGATAATGTTATGCATTGTTTTCTGCATATATTGCTGATAATAAGAAATATGCCAATAGTCAGATTCTCATTTCTTTGTAGGTAATATCTCATAACTTTTAGTATTCTTCTCTTTATCCTCAATGTTCCTCAGTTTTGCTCTTTTTTTTAAAGATATCTGTATATTTTATATCATCTTTATTATCTTATTCAATACTTGGGGGGCTTTTTAAATTCAAGGACTCCTGTCTTTTGTTCACTTCTGAAAAATTGTCTGCCATCGTCTCTGTCTACTTACTACTCTCTTTATTCATTCCTTTGGAAGTTGTACTCTGTGTAAATTGTACTTTTTTGGTCTATTCCTGTAGTTCCTCATTTATATAAACTTTTTAGATTGTTTTCATTCTGACTTCTTTGAGATTACTTATTCCTATTCATTAGTTCACTCTTTGGTTTTGTCAGTTCTAATATTTAGTTCACCTATTGTTTCTTTTTAAAATGTTAATAAGCATTTTTTTCTTTCTAAGTTTCTAATTTGACCTTTTAAATATTTGGCTCTACTTATTTAATAATTGCCTATTCCTATCCTACACCTTGTCATTTTATTGATATTTTGTGGTGTGACTTGTATCTTTATTTATGAAGATTTTCAAAGATATGTACTTTAAAGCTCTTTATAGATTTATCTCTATTTTCTTAGATAGGAAACCCCTTATTTATAGATCTTGACTACCAACTTTCATGGTGCAGGTGTTTCTCATAAACTTTATTATATTTTATGAGCTCAATTTCCAGAAAAGATTTCTCCTTTGAGTTCCTTGGGTTGGGACAGTTTCTGTGTAAAATAGTCTTATGATTTGCTTCTCTTTCTCTTTTTCAGTTTTTTACTCCTTCCCTTAGTTCCTTTCTCCCTTTCCCTTCTTTCCTCCCATGCACTCTCTTTTTTAAAGGGGAGATAGCTACTGCTATTTTAAACTACAAAGATTTACTTTTTTTCCTTTCAAGAACAGCTAGGTGTTTAAAAATATCTAAAGACATTTTTATTTATCGTTTCTGGGTTTATACAGGAAAAGGGAGCTTTCAAAAATTACCATCTTGACCCAGAAACCAAACCACTTAACTTTTACATTAAAACTAGCTGCATTAATACAAATGACAAAGAGATAAGGTGCAGATATTTGGAAAGTCTAATTCTGTGGAAAGTTCTTCAACTGCAGATTGCTATTGAAATCTTTCAGAGTTTGGGGTACATCAGAAAGCCTATAGCTTTATATTTTAGCCTGAGAAATACACATGGGCAATTGGTGATTTAAGTGATGAAGTGTACAGAGATAGTAGTGTGAGAGAAACAAGTAAAAACATCTATTTTCTCCTGAGCCAGAGGTGAGCTGCTGGATTTTGCTTTTGAAAAACTCTTTAAAGGATGAATGAATATTTTAGATAGAATTTTGAGGCAGACCATGTAATACTTGATTCCAAGGAGGAGAAAACTGTGTTATGTATAATGGTGTGAAGAATGAGGGGATTAGTGGAGAAGACTTTAAAAAAAAAAAATCTTCTTAAAATGGACATGTGAGAATATAATGTGTGCAAATACAGCAGATGTTCTCATTGATTGTAACTATTTGAAGAGTTCCAGAAAGTATTATTCTAACCTGTGAAATATGATGTGGATTATTGAAGTTTGGTAAGAATTATCATAAAATATTAGCATTATTGAAATACTAAGGATGAGGCAGGACAAAAAGAGCAAATATTTTTGAGACTGCATAAAGTCAGTATTTCAGTGTAAAAAATTCATGCAGTCCTTTTAAAATTAGCTGTAAAGAAGTTGAGGGAAAGTTTTCTGCCTAAACAAAGTTTTCTAGCTGTTGCATAGCACTAGATTGATTTAAAAAATATTAACCATGAATGCTTATTAAAATAAACGCTTGGCTTTACCCATCTACGTTAACTTTGAAACATCATTCACAGTTAGGTTTGAAGTATAACTCTCCTAAGTATGTTGCAAAGTGCATCTGTCATTAGAAGACTCCAGGGAATGGGGGTCAGAATGTCTTAAACTTCTCAATAACGCTTTGTTATTTCAGGAGTCCCATAGCTTTAATATGTATCACTGCTAGAGTTAGTAGTAGTAATGCTACTGTAGTAGCATTTTGCTGTTTTCCTTGCGTTATTATACTTTCATAGATTTCACTATGCTCATCCTCAAACCAAGATTTTGAAAATGATTGAAACCCCCAGTGGAAAATAATTGAAGTTGTTTAAATAACACAATTTTAATTTTTAAAATATTATTTTTAGCTTTGATAGCTAAGGAATTAAAATAGAAAGGAAAAAAGTAAAATTTTTTTCTCAGAAGTATTCTTTTAGTATATTTGATTAAAAGTCTGTATCATGTTTGAGCTATTAAAATTTATGTTTTTATAATAAGGAAGCTGGTTCCATATTTCTATAATGGTACTAATGACTGGTACTATCTGCCCAGTTTAACTTCCCTGGGTTATACTGTCGCACAGGCTTTGAGGTAACAAGGTGATGTGAACTACCTTACAGGTGACTCTGCCTCATGAGAAAGGTGATTAGGCTTAATTTCTCTCTAAGGTGAATATTTTTATGAGTATTTGCTCATCCATTTTCCATTTAATCTTATATAGCTGTTGTAAGGATTAGAAACATCATAAGAAAAATAACCAGTATATGTCCACAGTAGTTTCAGCAATTCCTGTGTTTCTATTATGCCTTTGAATCTTCTTTCATAATCACCTTGGCTGAATTCTCCTCTACCCAAAATCTGAGTGTTGGATTTTCCCAGGTTTATCCTTAGCCCCCTTTTTTTTTTCACTCTTTTTTGTCTCCCTGGATTTTCTCGTTTGTTTACATGAGTTCAATTTCTGTATATATGAGGATCATTTCCAAGTTCCTAGCTCTAGTTTACCTCCGCTCTGAATTCAAGATCTTGTTTATCTATGTTACAATCTGTACTCGGATGCCTTTTAAGTGCTGCACATCCATCATCCTCAAAACTGAACTAATGGGCTTCTCAGTATTTTCTTACTCAGCATATTGTAGGACTGTCCATCCAATTGCTAGTGCCAGAAGCCTGAAATCCATTCTTAGGCACCTCTCTTATTCCACACATCCATGAAACCACCAAATTTAGTGAATTCCAACTTCTAATTTTTTTTAGCTCTTAATTTCTCTCCATCGCCACTGGGAATTTCTAGTCTAGTTCAAGCCAATGTCACCTCTCTCTGGCACTCTGCAATTGTCCCCTAAATGCTTCCCATGAGACCACACTCTTACCTCTTTTTAATTGATATTCATAAAACAGCCAGAATGATCCTTTCAAAATATAAAACTAATGTTACTCTTCGGCTTAAAACTCTGCAGTCTCTTTCTATTGTTCTCATGATAAAGCCCCAAATCCTGTCAGTGGCTCACAAGACCCTGCATAACATGATCCCTCAGTGATAATGTCATTTTCCTTTTATTCCTTACAATTCAGCCATCAGGCCCTTTTTTTCTTATCTTTTTTTTTTTTTTTTTTTTTGGAGAACAGACTCCAGGCGCGAAGGCTCAGTGGCCATGGCTCACGGGCCCAGCCGCTCAGCGGCATGTGGGATCTTCGCGGACCGGGGCACGAACCCGTGTCCCCTGCATCGGCAGGTGGACTCTCAACCACTGCGCCACCAGGGAAGCCCCTTTCTTATCATTTTTTAAAAACACACACTGCTCTTCCTAC
>RJWK010003295.1:0-22523 GCA_004363435.1 Platanista minor
ATATGGTATTTGTTTTTCTCTTTCTGCCTTACTTCACTCTGTATGACAGACTCTAGGTCTATCCACCTCACTACAAATAACTCAGTTTTGTTTCTTTTTATGGCTGAGTAATGTTCCATTGTATATATGTGCCACATCTTCTTTATCCATTCATCTGTCGATGGACACTTAGGTTGCTTCCATGTCCTGGCTGTTGTGAATAGTGCTGCGATGAACATTGTGCTACATGACTCTTTTTGAATTATGGTTTTCTCAGGGTATATGCCCAGTAGTGGGATTACTGGGTCATATGGTAGTTCTATTTTTAGTTTGTTAAGGAACCTCCATACTGTTCTCCATAGTGGCTGTGAACAATTTACATTCCCACCAACAGTGCAAGAGGATTCAATAAGGGGCCCTTTGTATGATAATTTCCAGGACTGGATTGAATGATGTGGCCATGCAGAGTGGGCTGTTGGCTGGTCAGATCTGAAGGAAGCTCTTGTTTACTTCTACACAGTAATGCTGTAGGCCCAAGTTTATTCACTGAAGAAATTCAAATCACAGATGCATATGCTGGGACTCATGAAAATGTACTAACACACCTGTTACTGCGGTTTTCCATTGCACAGCAATGGACTGTGCACATTGCTTATGAGGGACATCGTATTGAACATGGTATTGTTGCCTACCAGGGTTCTTGGTCTCCTTAATCAATAGAAATGGACAAGAGACCAGACAAAAAATTCAGGCAAGACTTTACTGGGGCCCCTGCTGCAACAGAGGGGAGCGAGAACAAGTAACAGGTTCCATTGCTTGCTCCCTGAGATGGGGGTGAGCTGGTTCCTTATATGGGGTGAGGGGAGGGGCGGGTCCAGGAGTCAGACTGGAGGTGTGGCTTAGGTGGTCTGCCCACCCCTTTGGTGGTGTTGAGTGCAGGGGGCATGCGCAGTGCCCTGCTTTTGCTCCTGACACCCTGCTTTTGCTCCTGGCTCTTCAAGAGTGGCAGTTGGGATTTTTTGGTCTTTTTTTTGTATCTTATTGTCCATAATTTGCTCCAACTGTGCATGCATGCAGTTATTTTTAGTCCCTTATAGTTTCTTTGTGTTTTGTTGCTCAAGGAGATGTTTGTCTAGGTGCAAGAACTGCAGGAAAGGGTCCCGGTCCCGGGTCCCAGCCTGTCTCAGTGTGAATTGATTACATATTGTCATGAAACATAAGTAAGTGATTTTTATGTATATTTTCTTAGTTTCCCAGATTTTTAGCCATCTTGTAGAATATTCTTTCTTTTCTTACACAGTTATCAAGTTTCTTCTATTTTTTCTCAGTCTCCAAGTTGGCTTCTTCTATGGCATCTTTCCTGGTAAGTTAGCCTGGAATAATTTGCTGAACCTACGTAGAAATTATTGTTTGGTTTGTGGTGGAATATTTCTAAGTATTAATTAATAAAAGTGATGTCCTTCCTATCAACTTCAATTATTTTCTTCATTTGCAACCCCAAACATCCCCCACTTCTGCACCCTGCTTAGAGAATTAAACATAAGTGTTCAAGTACTTTTCCAGATGGTAAGTCATTGTAGAGGCACAGAATTTAAAGCACTTAATATAAAAAGGAATGGGTAGACATTTGGAACCTAAGTTTTCCTTTTCCCGTGACTGGCTAATAATCCATGGGCTGGAGAAGAGAAAGAGAGGAATCATGTGGACAAGAGAGTAATTAGAAACTTCACTCAAGTTTTACCTCCTGACTGGCTCTCCTTTGAAAGTAGCTGGCTTGTTACCTACTGATCATAAGGACATGTAAGGCTGATTTGTGCCTTCAGATTTTTCTCACAGCCTTCTTCGAGGACAGCCCTCTTCCAATGGCCAAGAACTCTAGTAGGATCCATTTCAAACCAGCTATATAAAGCACCAGTTATGTATTTTTTTTAACGTTTCTTATTTCTACCTGGCTGCAGAATGATACTTTTATAACAGAATAAAAATGAATTGCTAGAAAAATGGAATGAATAATACAGAGACCTTAAAGAGTCAAGTCCCCAAATCTTCTCAGAATCAGCAGTCATAATATTATCCTGTCAAATCACTATAGAAGTTTTAAAGTAGTAACTTGCGGTGTCTGAATTGATTTCATTTGACAAATAGTGTCCAGACTAGCATTCTTTTGTGGACCACACTGTTCTAGGTAGTCCCTGAAGTCAAGTGTGGAGCAGGGACAATCAGAGGTCGTAGAGGACCGAAAATGCTATCACCTGGCATGTGTCACTGCCACCATATTGGGGTGTGGCTGGGCAGGCTGGTAGTTCAGACAGCCTGCCTAAGTCCACTGCCAGGGAACAGTGGTCCAGCAAATGCTCTGTTCATTCATTTAATACTTAATCGTGAATTAGTGCACAGTTCATTTAGTACTTAATTGTGAATTAATATCTTCTTGGGAGATTTATCATATAGTGGTCTTGAAACTTGTTTGAAAAATATTAATCTTTATGTCTCATTTTGACTTTATTTTCCCCCGAAACATCTTAAGGTTCTTGGGGTGAGACAGTAAATTTTATTTTTCTGTGCATTTCCCACATTTTCTAGTATACCACCTTCCATAACTGCTGGAAATCATTTATTTGTTTTGATTAAGCAAAAAAGCCAATCAATTCTGAAGAACACATAGCAAACTTTAAATTGTGCAGATAAAATATGACAGCCCTTCAGGTTATTTTTGGTGTTCTGGATTGTCTCCTGCCTACCCAGGTGCAGAATATTTATTTAGGCAACTAAAGAAATGTGGAGTCAAGAAGGACCTTGACTTTTCTAAACTTTAGTTTGTTTCCTCATCTGTAAAGTAAACATAAGAGCACTTTTAGGTTGTTTTGAAGGTTAAATAAAATACTAATTATAAAGCACCTAAAATATGCTCTGTACATAGCCGTTGCCCAAGAAGGATTAGTTGCCCTCTTCTTAGCAGTACTATTTTAAATGCTTTGCTCTTACTGTAACCAGTATGCAATATAGGACTGTTAGTAAAATGACATTTTTTCTTACATATTGATTGCATGCACACAAATATAGCTACTTAATAGAAGAAAATAGTTCTTAAACTCTAAATTCTAGCTTTAAGAGAAAGACAAAACTACTTAATGACAATGATAATATACACTTCTTCCCAGTGCCAGGTTTATGATACTTTCCCTACACATAAATTCCCCAAGGAATCTTGTATCCCTAAGGAAATCATCTTAAGGGGACACAAATATCAATTTTGCCTTTGGGGACACCAAGAATGTGGACCAACATCTTCCCCAGAGGATTGTTAACGGTGACTTGCATTATTAACTTAGCCAAGATCTCGGCATATTAGGGTGTAATTTCCCATTACGACTTACTTGTTTTTCATAAATAATGGAACTTGCATCCTCACTTTAAGCATATCGTGAATTCACAGTTCTCATTCAAGGCTATAGTAGTGACAGGGAAAAATGGGTGTGTTTGTGTTCATGTCTTAGCTTTAAATTTGCTCTTAGGAGCAAATAGAACACAAAATCAAGGATGTTAACTTCTTTTGTGTCGTCCGTTGTTGCTAGTAGTTACTTGTGTTTCAGTGTCACCCTTGAGTTTGCCAACTTATAGGTGTTGTTTTTAAGGTTAGACAATATATATGAATGGGGTTTCATAAGCAAGATAGATACTCATCTAAGCATAGCCTGGGGGTATTTTTCACTCCTTTTGAATTGCCTAGTCCCAGGGTAAGTATCCCCATGTTCGTGTTCTAACTGGACTCTGTATGCTAAATACTGAGAGCTCCTTTTCCTCCCAAATCTGTCACTGGCTTCAGCAACACAAGTCAATTACTTTTGACTCTACAACTTTCTCCCTTCTCTTATGTTTCTCAACTTTGACTTGCAAAGTTTCTTATGCTGTAAATTGTTTCTTCTTTCTCTAATGACTCATGGTGTATTTCTTTGGATGAGGAAGAAGCTCATTTTCTAGGGGTTGGCAGAATCCAGGGATTGGGAAAACTAGCGTTTAGCTGTTTGTATAGATTCATGTCATGGAAACACAAGACGTTTATTTTCTAAACCGAGGCACAGCCTGTTTCACTTTCAGTGCAGGGGACTAGCCCACAGCTTTAGGACATTGTACTACTCAGTATTTACTAATTACTTGCCCTGGCCTGCATGAGCAGTCACCTTATGAACTGTATTTTCAAATATATTTACAAATATATTTCAGCTATATGATTTCCTGACACTGTTTTAACACACAGTGCTTCTAGGAGAAAGCCTGGATTTCTTTCTCTTTTAAACATTATTTGGAAATAATTTGAGATTTATAGAAGAGTTGTGCAGTCAGAACAGAAACTTCCTGTGTATGCTCCTCCCAGTTTCTGATATGTGAACATCTTACATAACCTTAATATGTTTTTCAAACCTGAGACCTTAAAATTGGTATAGTACTATTAACTAAATTATAGGCTTTATTCAGATCTTACTTTTTTTCCCAGTGATATCGTTTTGTGTCCCAGGAGTCCAGGATGCTGTGTTGTCTTTAGTTGTGATTTCTCTTTAATCTCTTCCAATCTGCAAATGTTCTTCCATCTTTCCTTGTCTTCATGACCTTGACAGTTTCTAAGAGTACTGGTCAGGTATTCTTGTAGACTGTCCCTTGTTCTGAGTTTGTTGTTTTCTCCTAATTACACTGGAGTTGTTGATTTGGGGGAAGAATACCACAGAGGCCAGTTCGCCTTTTAATCCCTTCATAGCAGGGTTTACATAACATCAGCATTACTTATTACTGGTCATGCAAATCTTGGTCATCAGGTTAAGGTGGTGTTTGCCAGATTCTCCACTGTAAGGTTACCCTTCCCTCCCCACTGCCATACTCTGTTCACTGGAAGGGAATCACTGAGTCCAGCTCACACTCAAGGGCAGGGATATTAACCTCTCTACCTTCTGGAGGGAAGCAACAAAGAATTTATTGACAAGTGTTAAAGACACCACAGTAATTAATATGCTTCAAGGATTAGGACATATTTCATTTCTTCTTAGAGTTGTGTCCGCTTTCTTTATTATCCATGCATGGACTTTGCCTGCAGTCATTACCCTATGGTGTTCCAATGGTGTGATTTTCTATCTCTTCCATTCCACTTACATTTATTATTGAAATTCTTCTTTAGGGAAGATCCAGCCCTTTTGCATTTACTTATGAATTCAATCACTTATTAAGATAAGTATTGACATATGGACATTGCTTTAGTCTTTGAGTTACAGACAAAGCTATCTTTATTTTGCTTAAATTCGTCTCGTTTTGGCCATTAAAAGATTTTTCAGGGCTTCCCTGGTGGCGCAGTGGTTGAGAGGCCGCCCGCCGATGCGGGGGACGCGGGTTCGTGCCCCAGTCCGGGAGGATCCCACATGCCGCGGAGCAGCTGGGGCCGTGAGCCGTGGCCGCTGAGCCTGCGCGTCCGGAGCCTGCGCGCCGCAACAGGAGAGGCCACAACGGCGAGAGGCCCGCGTACCGCAAAAAAAAAAAAAAAAAAAAAAAAAAGATTTTTCAGGTTGGCCTCTGTCCCCTTTTGTTGCAGCCCTCTTCTTTTTTGTTTGTTTGTTTAAGCATCTCCTCACTTTCTGACTATAAAATACTCCTTGCTCTCATGTCTTTCCCCTGCCCTATGTCTAGAATCAGCTATCTCTCTAAAGGGTCTGCTATGGACTAAATGTTTGTATCCCTCCAAAAATTCATGTGGTGAAATATAATCCCCAATGTGATGTTATTTGGAGGTGGGGCTTTTGGGAAGTAATTATAGGTGTTGTTTTTAGGTCATGAGAAGTAATTAGGTCATGAGAGTGGATCCCTCATGAATAGGATCAACGCCCTTGTAAGAAGAGTTCAGAAAGATAGCTTGCTGTCTTTCTTGCTATCTGTCTTACCATATGAGGATACATTGAGAAGTCAGCAGTCTACACCAGGAAGAGGCTCTCACCAGAAGCAGAATGCTGGCATCCTAATTTCAAATTTCCAGCCTCCAGAACTGAGAGAAAAAAAAAAAAAATCCTGTTGTTTATAAGCCACCCAGGCTATGGTACTTTGCTGTAGTCAGCACTCACTAAGACAGAGCCCCACAACACTTTATCAGAGAATGATACTTAGAAACCAAACTCTGGTGCTGGGTGTGCTCACGATGTCATTGCTTTTTATCCTGTTCAGTGTATGGAGCTCAGTTTCCTGAGCTGGAAAATATATTCACGTATACAAATGCACATGAGTATGTAATATCACTATTTACCTATTAGAGTAAACATGATTTTATATTTATAATATCTGAGTCTAGTTTAGCACCACAGGGTTCATGCCAGCCTTCCTGCTTTGCTTACTTGTGAGTTTTCTCTCTGACCATGTGAAACATGCCTCCCTCTAACTACAATTTATACAATTATTTGTATAATTTAAACTAAGCTCTAAAGTACATGAAAAGTAGTTTCAGAGTTATGAATCCATACAGTGTTTATGCACAATTCATTTTATATTTAGTCTTACAGTGTTTCATCAAAACACCATTTTCCAGAAGGACTTAGATCTACTGCTTTTTTTCCCACCTCCTACAGAGAGGTCAGGTTCAACAACTGCAGTACATTTAGATTCACTTTAACAATCTGCATTCTGTCCCAGGATCTAACGCCATTGTTTCCTTTTGTTTTCTAAAGACCACATATCAGATTCACTCTTTGTGGTGTACAGTTGTATGGGGTTTGAAAAATTCATAGTCATGTGTCTGCCACCAGGCTAGCATACAGAATATTTCTATCACCTTCAAAATTCCTTGATGAGGGGGACTGGTGCATGGTTGGTCTGTTTACTACAGAGGCTGAGGCCTGTCTGACTGTGTGGGAGAAGCTGCCATATGTTGCTGGTGGGGAGGTAGCTCTCGAGATCTGTTTGAAATGCAAGTTGAGAATCTCTCAATGTTTCCACTCTGGGTCTGTGGCCAGGCCATGTGACTACAGTGTCTAGGTGCTCAAGCCGGGTGTCAGGCCTGAGTCTCTGAGGTTGGAGAGCCGAGTTCAGGGCACTGGAGCACCAGAGACCTCCTGGCCTCATGTAATATCAGTCGGCGAGAAATCTCCCAGAGATCTCCGACTCAATGCTAAGACCCAGCTCCACCCAACGGCCAGCAAACTCCAGTGCTGGATGCCCCATGCCAAACAACTAACAAGACAGGAACACAACCCCACCCATTGGCAGAGAGGCTGCCTAAAATCACACTAAGTTCACAGGCACCCCGAAATACACCAGAGGACGCCGCCCTGCCCACCAGAAAGACAAGATCCTGCCCCACCCACCAGAACACAGGCACCGGTCCCCTCCACCAGGAAGCCTACAAAAGCCAGTGAACCAACATCACCCACTGGGGGCAGACACCAAAAACAACAGGAAATACGAACCTGTAGCCTGTGAAAAGGAGACGCCAAACACAGTAAGTTAAACAAAGAAGAGGACAGAAAAATGTGCAGCAGATGAAGGAGCAAGGTAAAAACGCACCAAATCAGAAAAATTAAGAGGAAATAGAAAGTCTACCTGAAAAAGAATTCAGAGTAATGATAGTAAAGATGATCCAAAATCTTGGAAATAGAATGGAGAAAATACACGAAATATTTAACAAGGACCTAGAAGAACTAAACAGCAAACAAGCAATGATAAACAGCACAATAAATGAAATTAAAATTTCACTAGAAGGAAGCAATAGCAGAATAACTGCGGTAGAAGAACAGATAAGAGACCTGGAAGATAAAATAGTGGAAATAACTACCACAGAGGAGAATAATGAAACAAAGAATGAACAGAACTGAGGACAGTCTCAGAGACCTCTGGGACAACATTAAATGCACCAACATTTGAATTATAGGGGTCCCAGAAGAAGAAGAGAAAAAGAAAGGGTCAGAGAAAATATTTAAAGAGATTATAGTTGTAAACTTCCATAATATGGGAAAGGAAATAAACAGTCAACCCAGGAAGTGCAGACAGTCCCATTCAGGATAAATCCAAGGAGAAACACACCAAGCCATATATTAATCAAACTATCAAGAAACTAAATACAATGAAAAATACTAAAAGCAGCAAGGGAAAAGCAACAAATGACACACAGGGAGTCCCCATTAGGTTGACAGACAATCTTTCAGCAGATACATCCTCTGCAAGCCAGAGTGGCAGAACATATTTAAAGTGATGAAAGGGAAAAAAGCTACAACCAAGATTACTCTACCGAGCAAGGATCTCATTCAGATTTGATGGAGAAATGAAAGCCTTTACAGATAAGCAAAAGTTAAGAGAATTCAGCACGACCAATCCAGCCTTACAACAAATGCTAAAGGAGCTTCTCTAAGCAGGAAACACAAGAGAAGGAAAAGACCTACAAAAACAAACCCGAAACAATTAAGAAAATGGTAATAGGAACATACCTATCTATAATTACCTTAAATGTAAATGGATTAAATGCTCCCACCAAAAGACATAGACTGGCTGAATGGATACAAAAGCAAGACCTGTATATATGCTTGTCTACAAACAAGACCTGTATATATGCTGTCTACCCACTTCAGACCTAGGGACACACACTGACTGAAAGTGAGGGGATGGAAAAAGATATTCCATGAAAATGGAAGTCAAAAGAAACCTGGAGTAGCAATTCTCATATCAGACAAAATAGACTTTAAAATAAAGACTGTTACAAGAGACAAAGAAGGACACTACATAATGATCAAGGGATCAATCCAAGAAGAAGATATAAAAATTGTAAATATGCACCCAACATAGGAGCACCTCAATACGTAAGGCAAATCCTAACAGCCATAAAAGGGGAAATCGACAGTAACACGTTCACAGTAGGGGACTTTACACCCCACTTTCACCAATGGACACATCATCCAAAATGAAAATAAATAAGGAAACACAAGCTTTAGATGACGCATTAAACAAGATGGACTTAATTGATATTTATAGGATATTCTGTCCCAAACCAACAGAATATACTTGTCAAGTGCTCATGGAACATTCTCCATGTGAGGCCATATCTTGGGTCACAAATCAAGCCTGGGTAAATTTAAGAAAATTGAAATCGTATCAAGTATCTTTTCTGACCCACAATGCTATGAGACTAGATATCAATTACAGGAAAAAAACTGTAAAAAATACAAACACATGGAGGCTAAACAATACGCTACCAAATAACCAAGAGATCACTGAAGAAATCTAAGGGGAAATCAAAAAATACCTAGAAACAAATGACAATGCAGACACGACAACCCAAAACCTATGGGATGCAGCAATAGCAGTTCTAAGAGGGAAGTTTACAGCAATACAATCCTACCTCAAGAAACAAGAAAATCTCAAATAAACAACCGAACCTTACACCTAAAGCAATGAGAGAAAGAAGAAGAAGAACAACAGAAAAAAAAAAACCCCAAAGTGAGCAGAAGGAAAGAAATCATAAAGATCAGATCCCAAATAAATGAAAAAGAAATGAAGGAAACGATAGCAAAGGTCAATAAAACCAAAGGCTGTTTTTTTTTAGAAGATAAAGAAAATTGATAAACCATTAGCCAGACTCATCAAGAAAAAAAAGAAGACTCAAATCAACAGAATTAGAAATGAAAAAGGAGAGGTAACAACGGACACTGCAGAAATACAAAGGATCATGAGAGATTACTACAAGCAGCTCTGTACCAGTAAAATGGACAACCATGAAGGAATGGACAAATTCTTAGAAAAGCACAACCTTCTGAGACTGAACCAGGAAGAAATAGAAAATGTGAACACTGAAATTGAAACTGTGATTAAAAATCTTCCAACAAACAAAAGCCCAGGACGAGATGGCTTCACAGGCGAATTCTATCAAACATTTAGAGAATAGCTAACACTTTCCCTTCTCAAACTGTTCCACAATATAGCATAGGGGGGAACACTCCCAAGCTCATTCTACGAGGCCACCATCACCCTGATACCAAGAGGAAAGATGTCAGGTAAAAAGAAAACTGTAGGCCAGTATCACTGATGAACATAGATGCAAGAATCCTCAACAGAATACTAGCAAAGGGAATCCAACAGCACATTAAAAGGATCATGCACCATGATCAAGTGGGGTTTACCCCAGGAATGCAAGGATTCTTCAATATATGCAAATCAATCAACGTGATACACCATATTAACAAATTGAAGGATAAAAACCGTATGATAATCTCAGTTGACAGAGAAAAAGCTTCTGACAAAGTTCAACACCCATTTATGATGAAAATCCCCAGAACGTAGGCATAGAGGTAACTTACCTCAACATAATAAAGGCCACATATGACAAACCCACAGCCAACATCATTCTCAGTGGTGAAAGACTGAAACCATTTCCTCTAAGATCAGGAACAAGACAAGGTTGCCCACTGTCACTGCTCTTATTCAACATAGTTTTGGAAGTTTTAGCCACAGCGATCAGAGAAGAAAAAGAAATATAAGAAATCCATATTGGAAAAGAAGAAGTAAAACTGTCACATGGTACTATACATAGAGAATACTAAAGATGCTACCAGAAAACTACTAGAGCTAATCCATGAATTTGGTAAAGTAGCAGGATACAAAATTAATGCAAGATGAATGGATAAAGAAGATGTGGTACATATATACAATGGAATATTACTCAGCCATAAAAAGAAACAAAGTTGAGTTATTTTTAGTGAGGTGGATGGAACTAGAGTCTGTCATACAGAGTGAAGTACGTCAGAAAGAGAAAAACAAATACCGTATGCTAACACATATATATATATATATGGAACCAAAAAAGAAAAAAAAAGGTTTTGACCAACCTAGAGGCAGGACAGGAATAAAGATACAGACGTAGAGAAGGGACTTGAGGACACGGGGAGGGGGAAGGGTAAGCTGGGACAAAGTTGGAGAGCAGCATTGACATATATACACTACCAAATGTAAAATAGATAGCTAGTGGGAAACAGCTGCATCACACGGGGAGATCAGCTCGGTGCTTTATGACTACTTAGAAGGGTGGGTTAGGGAGGGTGGGAGAGAGATGTAAGAGGGAGGGGATATGGGGATATATGTATATGTATAGCTGATTCACTTCGTTATACAGCAAGAACTAACACGCCATTTCTAAAGCAATTATACTCCAATAAAGGTGTTAAAAAAAAAATTCCTCGGTGAGGCCATTTTGTAGTCAACACACCTCTCCCAACTGCTGTCAACGACTCTTCTGTTTTCACTGTAATTTTGCCGGTTTTAGAACACCTTATAAATGATTGCATGCAGCCCCCTTTTTTGGTTTGGCTTCTTTCACTTAGCAAGATGCACTTAAGATTCATCCATTATGTTACATGAATAAATAAGAGTAGGATTGCTAGGCTGTATGGTAAATGTATGTCTAACTTTATTAAAAACAAAAACAAAACACCAAGTTGGTTTGAAAGCAGTTGTACCATTTTGCATTCCCATCAGGGATGAATGAGAGGACTAGTCATTCTCCACTGTTGTCAGCATGTCTTATCATCACTTTTTGCTCGGTTGTTTTTAGCCTTTCTAATCGGTGTGCAGTTGTATCTCATTGTAGTTTAAATTTGCATTTTCCTAAGAACTAATGATACCATGCTACTTTTTATATGCTTATTTGTCATTAATTTATAATCTTTGATGAAGTGTCTGTTGAAATCATTTGCATTTCTTAAAAAATTTAAGTTTTCTGTTTTCTTATTGTTGAGTTTTAAATGTTCTTTATATATTCTGGATACAAGTCCTTTACCTGGATAGAATTTGCAAATATTTTCTTGTAGTCTGTAGCGGATTTTCTATCTCTTAACACTCTTTCATAGAACCATCACAAAAAGGGCTTAATACTGACAGAGTCCAATTTACCATTTTTTTCTTATGGATCATGCTTTTGATGTCCTATCTAAAAAACTTAAGGTCACAAAGACATTCTGTTTCCTCCTCAGAGTTTTATATTTTTATATTTGACATGTAATCTATGATTAATTTTCAGCTAATCTTTAAAATGCGTGGAATATGTTAGGGTTCATTTTCTTGCCTGTGGAGGTCCAGTTGTTACAGGACTGTCTGTTGAAAAGACTGCCCTTTTTCCATTGAGTTTATAGCTGTGTTTTGATAACTCGGAAACAGTCTCCTAACTACAGAGTAAATTGTTATGGTTTCCATCCTAAATTTAAACTTCTCCCTTAGTGCCATCCACAAGCAATATTCTACTTCTTAGGATGTAAATATTTAGAATATTTGTCTCTCTTCTTAAAAAGAAGCTCCTTTACAATAAACATTACTACGATAAAATATGAGAATAAGTCTCATTCAGAATATTCAAGAGTTATCTGTACATTGTGTCTGAGATTGCAAATGATGGGTATTGCCTTGGAAAATATGTATTAACCACTGTGTAGCTTTTTTCTAGAGAAAAAAGTTGCCTTAAGTATCCTTCACTTCAACCTCAAATAAGGTAAAGCAATATAAAAGCATTCTTGCCTCCCTTCCAGGAAAGAAGGGAAGTGGAAGGTAATATTCTTTTTTCGTGTGTTTGTTTGTTTTGTTTTGTTTTTGTGATACACGGGCCTCTTACTGTAGTGGCATCTCCCGTTGCGGAGCACAGTCTCCGGACGCGCAGGCTCAGCGGCCATGGCACACGGGCCCAGCCGCTCTGCGGCATGTGGGATCTTCCCGGCCCGGGGCACGAACCCGTGTCCCCTGCATCGGCAGGCGGACTCTCAACCACTGCGCCACCAGGGAAACCCAAGGTAGTATTCTTTCCCAAGCTAAAGAAGTCAAGTGAATTCATTAAGGGCCAAAGGGCTGCAGGCTTAGAAATAATAAATCCCAAACCGGAAGCAGACAAATTTAGATGTCTACAAGTGTATAAACACAACATGCAAAATAAATCTTGTTCATCATTTGTAAACTGATTTGGAGATGGACCAAAACTGACTCGTTCAGACAAGAGATAAGTCCAAGTAAAAAGGTGAGCGGGGACTGCAAGCAGAATAGCTGAGATCAAAGCCAAGACAGAATGGACAAGGAGATAAGATTTGAGAAATAAATTTGGAGTCAGGGAGGATGAGTGAGTGGGGACAGTGCCGTTTGGAACTTCATTTTATTTAGAAGACCAAAGCCCTGCCAACTTCCCCACCTTACTCAGCTTTCTTTCACTTTCAGGCTTGTGGTTGGTTTTCTGAGAACATTAGGTGGCAGTTATTTTGGGAAAAGAGCAGTTAGGCTAGTTGAGTTTCTCAGAATACAAGGAACGTTTATGCATTGAATCATCCAGCAAGCACATACTGAATACCTGCTACTTACGAGCTCCTCACTGGGTGTTCAGGATTCAAAATATATAAATTTACTTAATTGAACAGGCATTCGCAGGTAGCCTAAAATATGTATAGGATTGTTGGAATGTATTTATAATCTAACAGAAATATTGGTTGAGGAAGTGAGCTAGTTATACTTCACTTTGATATGCAGCGATCGAAGCATGCAGTTAAAATGGAGGTACTTCAAACAAGGAAATGATTAGATCTGTAGGGGTAAACTTAGGGGGGAATGCTTCAAGGAGGGCCACTTGGACGAGGTGGCATGCGTGCTGTTTGTTGACAGGATTCTCTCCCTACAGCCTCATAGTCTGTAGACAGATAATCTAGTAGTCATTGTTTAGGTGTGGTGCCAGGGGGATCCTCAGGAACTAAGTGGAAATTCAGCAGGATAAGGGAAAGAAGGAACAGAAGGGAGAAGGGAGGAAAGGAGGGAGGGAAAGAGGGAAGGAGAGAAAAAGAAAGGAAAACAAGGGAGCAAATGAAAAGAAATACATTGCAGTTTGAAAATCATTACTCTGGGTTTCTGGATTGTAGAAGATTTTAAATCTCTATTTTTTTTCATTTTTCTGCTAATGTGTGTATTCATTTTTGAGTTGGGAAAACAGTAAAAGTAATTTCTTTAAAGTTTTGCCCAAAAAAGTGAGAAAAGGCAGCAGAATCCTTTTAAGATAGCAGAGCAGAAAGAATGCTAATTTTTAGGATGGAAATCATGGAGAATTTCTGGAGCAAACAGCAAGAAGGCAGCTGGCACTGCAGTAGTTCCTTAAAAAAATCATAGACCCACACACATGAACTCTACTGCTATACATGCAGCCATGAACTTCATGGCTATGCCAGCTTTTGAACTTATTTTCATGATGAGGGAGATGATAGATTTTTTTTTTAATCTGTTGAAATACTGGCTGAATTAGAGAATATACCTTTAGAGAGTTAAAGGGAAATAGAAATGATGCAATATGATTTAAATGGCTATTAAAACTCCTTGGCAAAGGGCTAGTGTTGACTGAGAAAAGGCAATAAATGTTTCCACTGTGGAGTTCAGAGAGCCTGAAACTGGACAAGGTAAGCGGCATTCTGCAAATCACTTGGTACATTTTGAAAATCAGGAAGTTCGCCAACCCCTGAACGCTGTGTAATTCGGACCAGGCATCATTGTTCAGGCTCAGCTTTTTTTTCTTGGGTCAGTCTTCCTTGTGCCTCTTGCTGACGTGTGTGTGTGTGTGTGTGTGTGTGTGTGTGTGTGTGTGTGTGTGTGTATGTGTGTGTGTGTTTGATACATCATCTACAGTTTTGAAAGGGAACAAAATTATCAAGCAAGCAAAACTTAAAGTATCCTTAAAATCTAGTGAGTTGTGAATCTGGCTATTTTCTCTTGTTTTGATACATTCTTCTGGTTTTTTTTCTTTACTGTAAGTAAGCATTAATGATTTGTTGCTTTCTTTGTTGTATTTTTTCATCTCAAGTGTATGGAAAGTAATGCTAGTAGCTTTTTTTTTTTTTTTTTTAATGCAGACAAAAGTAAAGGCATGTGAAATGTATGGAAAAATTGAATGTAATAAACTGTGAAGCTTTGAGCAGAAGAGATGATTACAACAGGAAAATAAAATTATTCAAATGTTATCACCAAATATCCTTCTCAAATGACTTAACGATGCTGGAAATAACTAGTTTTAAACTGTTGCCATCTTTTGAGGTCCAGGTGGTTTATCATTTGAAGTTCAATGTCCTCAGTAAGATATGGATTTGTAATATTGTGAAGATCTAGATAATATTAATTATTTATCATTTCAAAAACTGGAAAATACAGAAATGTATTGAGAAGAATTTGCCATCGTTCTAATACCACTCTTAATGGTACTCTCTAATATTTATTGAGCACTCAGTGCCACTAGGCACTCTTTCACATTTTCTCCATGGATTGTCTCATTTAATTCTTCCAGTAACCTCATGACCATAAAGGTATTATTATACATCTCATTTATAGGTTAGGAAACTGAAGTACAAAAAAGAAGCCGGTCACTTAAGATGGCTCAACTCCATTGGTAAAGAGAATTCAAACTGTAGCGAACTGAATTACAGAGTCCCAGTAACTAACCATCAAGAGAATTCAAACTGTAGAGAACTGAATTACAGAGTCCCAGTAACTAACCATCAAGAGAATTCAAACCGTAGAGAACTGAATTACAGAGTCCCAGTAACTAACCATCATATGTATCCTGCCCCAGCCCTTACCACTCTTAAAGTCTTTATATTCCCTTCCAAGATTATCTTTCTATACATACATATATTTAAACAAGTGCCATTGTAATGTATATATATAAAAGTTTGTTTATAGTTTTATTTAACTTAATAATTATCCTGAAATCCTTTCCATATTATTAAACAATCATTGAATATATGTAAGTTTTAGAGTCTCTTCTATCATGTGGCTAAACCACAATTTACATCATCATTCTTACTTAGGTAGGCATTTAGACAACTTCATATTTTTGGTAATGTGTGTTATCCTGAATTTACAATTCTCGTGGCTAAATCTTTGCTCACATCTCTTTTCTGTAGTAATTAATTGGTCAAGAATAAAAACATTTTTCAAGTGCAAAAGACCTTGTTAGCTTATTGTCGGACTGTCCTCTGGAATGAGTATGCTTTCCCCTGGCAGTATCTAAGAATGTCTTTCCTCCAGCTTACCACCAGTGCCACATACTTAACTCTTTTCAGTTCAGTACATAGACTGGTTTACAATGTGGATTTAAATAAATATCTTTGATGCTAAGGAGATATTATTTTATAGATTTTTTGACTAATGCAGATCCTATTGCCTTTTTATATACTTTTCTTTTTCCATATTTTTCTTTGCATTCTTCATCCTTTCTTTTTTACATATAAGATTGCATTATATATTAATCACATTCCAAATGATTTTTTCCAGTTGTCATCAGACTTTTAATTTTTTTATTGAAGTATAGTTGATTTACAATGTTTTGTTAGTTTCTGGTATATGGCAAAATTATTCATATATATAGATTCTTTTTCATATTCTTTTCCATTATGGTTTATTATAGGATAGTGAATTTAGTTCCCTGTGCTACACAGTAGGACCTTGTTGTTTATCTATTTTATATATAGTAGTTTGTATCTGCTAATCCCAAATTCCTAATTTATCCCTCCCCACCTCCTTTCACCTTTGGTAAGCATAAGTTTGTTTTCTATGTCTCTGAGTCTGTTTTGTAAATAAGTTCATTTGTGTGGTATTTTAGATCTCAGACTTTTAACTTTTTAACGGGGTTTTGTTTTTACAAAGTTTAAGTTGTATGAAGCTTTGTTCTCTATTCTTAAAAAAATTCAAGTGTGTTGAAATATTAAACTCACACTGCTGGCCCAAGTTTAAAGTCTGTCTTTAGGATTCTTAAACCCCCTCTTATAGCACCCTGCTTACATCTTTGGTAATCTATCTCTTGTGTTGCTGTGAAACCCTGTATCCTCACTTGTCTCAGGACAAGCCACCGTGACAAAGTATAGATGGAACTGTTCAACGGTTGGTCTTTTTAATGATGTTTGGCTTGTACCAGTCAATATGTGTCTATCAGGTCACTGAATGTTTAGCAGGAGTGATCAAGAAGACACTTTACATTACTGAAACCACAGAGTGTTGTCTTCGCGGTAGTAATTGTTTTGCAACATGACTGCAAACTGATCTATTGTTGAAGTCTGTTCTACTGTAAGCTCTTTAATGGCCGTCTACATAGAGAAACTCTTGAAAACTGAGGGTTTTTAATCAGTTATGATTTCCTATCCAGTGCTTGCATTTCACACTGTCCAAGTTTATGAGCTTCTGTGAGACCTCCTTCCTGTTTTTAATTTCCTCATACACTCTCATCTTCTTAGGTATTTAGGTATTCATTTGCTTTCCTGCAGTTGTCCCATACATTTTGAGACAAATTTTTTGTCCATGAAGAGAGCCATTCTCTTCTGCAAATACTTTGCCTACATTTGATGAAACAAAAGTTTATACATGCTTATCTAGAATTTACCAGTATTGATCCAACCCTGGGGTTCCAAGAGTCCCGTTTTTGTGATTTTTCTCTCATTTCCCAAGCAATGTTATCATAATTTATATGTTCATCCATTCAACAAAAGTTTAAAGAAATTTAGAAGATAATGAGGTAGAGGAACACTACAAAAACATCGCAGATATGATTAACCTTAAATGGATCTAGATGCTTAGATAAGCGCAGAAGAAGGAACCATGAATCAGCTCGGGAAAGCAGGTGTTCAGATTTCTACTGTAGTTTAACAAAATATATTTAACAGTGTATTGCAACCATCATTTTATTTTTTTCTTCACAATTTTTTGGGTCAGGAATTGGAGAATGTCTTGGTCGGGCAGTTTTTTTGTGGTCCTGCATGAACTTGTAGTCACTAGTTTGTTGGGGATGAGTCACCTGAAGCAGGTTCAGCTACATAATTGGTGGAGCCCAGTGTAAAATGAAAGAGTGGGAACCCCTTATTCACAAAGTAGAAAAAAAAGTGCTGAGTTAAAGGTAAAAGTTTTCTTTTTTTTTTTTTTTTTTTTTTTTTTTTTTTTTTTTTTTTTTTTTTTTTTGCTGTACGCGGGCCTCTCGCTGTTGTGGCCTCTCCCGTTGCAGAGCACAGGCTCCGGACGCGCAGGCTCAGCGGCCACGGCTCACGGGCCCAGCCGCTCCGCGGCATGTGGGATCTTCCCAGACCGGGGCACGAACCCGTGTCCCCTGCATCGGCAGGAGGACTCTCAAGCACTGCGCCACCAGGGAAACCCAAGTTTTCCTTTTTTACACAGTCTCTCTCAACTTGTAATGACACATTTTATTTGCTATTTGATGTCTTTCTAAGTAAAGAAAAAATTAAAATTTTTGATTATCAGCATGAGCAGCACCATTCCTCTTTATGTTATGCAATACTAGCGTTAAATGCAAATCTAAGAATATTTAACTCGTGTGTGAGTCACTGAAATTAAACGCAATGTGCAGGTCCATGTCAGCACTCTTTTGTAGAGATATATTTCATAGTATATCAATTTAGGAGAATATGGTCTGAAAAACAATAAAGCATGTTCATCTAAATCACTACGTTACAGAGCAGTATCTAACTGGCAAATATTTGAGATAAACAAAATAACTTAGGAACACGTGGAGCGTATATCCCTTAACCAATCGTAAATAAAATCATTCTAAAGGGGTGGACACCATTTGTATCATCAAGGCGTTGCTAGTCATCACAAGACATGTATAGGCCGAGATTATGGTGGGATACTTTGCCATCAAAGAGAAGAATAAAACAGAAGTTCAGGAGTGAAAAAATCTAAGTCATTCTTGGGGAATAGTGATTCTTTCAGACAGGATGAAATGTATGATTTGGATTTGAAGATAGAATTTGATAAGCCTACAGGGGAAGACATTGCCATGGGCTCAGAATTTGAGACTGTCTTCACAAGACATTGGTGTGATCTTTGTGGTTTATTGAGCTGCTGAGTTGAACAACCACCACGGTGCATTTTAGGCAATAAATCTGATGGCGGTAAATGGAACGCGTTGAGATAAAGTTTAAAGTGGGTGTTCTGTCAGGAAGGAAACCAGTTGTATCGATAAGACAGCAGAAAAAGACCTGAGTTCAGACGGATGAAATGGAAATGGAGAATAGAATCTGAATTTGAAAGTCCCTAAAAATAATGTGCTTACACACCTGGTGGATCTTTGGTGTGAATAGGTGCAGATATACGTATACGTATAGCCGATTCACTTTGTTATACAGCAGAAACTAACACACCATTGTAAAGCAGTTATACTCCAATACAGATGTTAAATAAATAAATAAAACTTAAAAAAAATTATTTGGAAATTTTTAATTTGAATGACTGAGAGATTGTCAGAGAAGTTAGGAGGAGTGGCTGGCTATAGATTGGAAAGTGGATTTGTTTTCAAGTACATGAACTTGGAGGTGGAGCTGTGGGGCGCAGATTAGGACACAGGAGAGTGGAGAGTGTGATGTTTTCACAAAGGAGAGGATACTTGTAGCTTCAGGAAATCATGGTAAATCATGAGCAAGGCAATGGGTTTATTTATTTATTTTTTATTTAACTATAATTGCTTTACAGCATTGTCTTAGTTTCAGGTGTACAGCTTCAGATTCTTTTCCATTATAGGTTATTGCAAAATATTGAGTATAGGTTCCTGTGCTATACTGTCAGTCCTTTATCTATTTTATGTACAATAATATGTATCTGTTAGTCCCAAACTCCTAATTTATCCCTCCCCACCCCTTTCCCCTTTGGTAACCATGAGTTTGTTTTCTGTGTCTGTGAGTAGGTTTATGTTTTGTAACTAAGTTGATCTGTATTATTTTTTTAGATTCTACATATCAGTGATATCATATGATATTTGTCTTCCTCTGTCTGACTTACTTCACTTAGTATAATAATCTCTAGAACCATCCATGTTGCTGAAAATGGCATTAATTCACGCCGTTTTAGGGCTGAGTAATATTCCATGGTATATATGTACTACATCTTCTCTATCCATTCATTTGTCCATGGACATTTAGGTTGCTTCCATGTCTTGGCTGTTGTGAATAGTGCTGCTCTGAACAGTGGGGTGCAAGTATCTCTTTGAATTAGAGTTTTCCTCTTTTCCGGATACATACCCAGGAGTGGGATTGCTTGGTCATATGGTAACTCTGTTTTTAGTTTTTCAAGGAACCTCCAGAATGCAACTCATTTAATTGCTTCCAAATATTAGAATAAGAGTAGAGGAGAAAGATGTAGGGGAAGAGACGTACAAGAAGTATTCAAGTAAGTAGGAGAGTGACTAAGCCATTTCACCCTAGATGTCAAAATAAGAGAAAATTTCAAGAGGGCAGAGACTCCTAGGACTGTATTTGTGACATTCACTGCAATAGTTTCAGTGAAATGGGTTGTGCAGAAGCCAGATGCCATGGGGTTATTAATCTAGCTTTGAGGTTACATACACAATATTTTAAAAGTCAACTTTCTTGAAGTATGAATTACATGCAGTCATATGCACCAGTTCTGTGTGCATTTCAATGAGTTTTGATGAATTTATACATACCAGCATAATCAAGATATAGAATATTTTCATGACTCCAAAGAGTTCTCTTGTGAACCTCCTCAATTCAGTTCCCTAACATGTTGTCCTGGGCACCCACTGATTGGCTCTCCTTAACTACAGGTTACATTTGTCTTTTCTAGAATTTCTTGTAAGTGTAGTCATATAGTACTAAAGATGGTAATTTTTTTGTGCCTGGCTTTTTGTACTCAGCATGACTTTGAGATTCACTCATGTGATTGTATATGTCAGTGATCTGTTTTCTTTTATTGCTGAGCAGGTAGAATATGGTTTTGAGCAGTGTTATTAGTGAGCTAAGATGCTATAAGAGACAGATACAAAAAACTTTCTTGCTTTTTTTTTGAAGTAGCAGAAATCTAAGGGTGTTTACAAGCAGGTAAAAGAATTCAATAGGGAAACTAAATAGATGATACTAAAAAGGAAAGAATTTATTTTAAGTATTCCCAGAGGATAAAGAAAATTAAAATATTCATCAAGGTTTAAATAAATAAATAAAATATTTTCAAAGGGCCATGGGTTATAAGAGGGAAAAAGCCATGAAATAAGAGTACAAATGGGGAATTTACTCTTAGAATTAAACAAGCAAGCAAGACCAAAAGAATAGGAAAGAAGTTTGTTTAAGAAGACTGAAAAAGATAAGAAGAGCTTCTAGTTAAAGTAAAAATGTCAGGATGTAAAGAATATGTCAGGAATTGTAGCAGAGAGGAGATCATGGGGACAACATATATCAATGGCCTATTTCTTTTTTAAGAAAGAGAAGCCATTCTCTGAGTGTGAGAAATGTAGGGTTGGAGTTGGAAATTTGAGGAAAAGGGATAATACTGTTTTATTAACATGAAACATGGAGTCAGCTGCTGACTTCTTAGTGTAATCAGCCCATTTCTTATGTATTCTAGTAACATTAGAATACTTATGTTATTTTCCATGTATTTGGAAAGTAGAGGGGTGATCATCACAAATGATCTTGTGTAATTGCACAGTGAGTTGAGTCTGAGGTCAAGAAAGTGAAGGGTTTCAGTGTGCCACAGGAAGCATCATTTAAAACCTAATTTGGAGACCTAGATTGAGAGGGAAAAAAAGTCCAGGAAATTGATGGATGACAAGAATAAGAATGGAAATGGAGTGAGGGGAAAAGGAAAAAGAGTGGAAAATCGGAAAACACCCAATTCACAGAAGCTTGGATGAATCGAATGGTCCATAAGTTAGACGCCAATGTGTCCTCTCTGTGAAATGGGTCCTTAGGCGATTGATATTTTCCTGGGTTGGACTAGAAATCTCTGACAGCCCTTTGGGTTAAGTAATTGGAACAACATATACTTCCTCAGAAAACTCAGAGGTGCCTTGCATTCCACACCATCCCGTTTCTTAAATTGGGAGCTCCCAGAATGCTCTGTGATCCAGTGCTTCTCATTACTTCTCTGTGAAGTCCTTGCAGTTCCCACTCTACCACTTGACCTTCATCCAGTCATGAATAGTCTTAAGGTGAACATTTACCATCATCAAAAGTCTACAAACAGTAAATGCTGGAGAGGGTGTGGAGAAAAGGAAACCCTCCTACACTGTTGGTGGGAATGTAAATGGGTGCAGCCACTATGGAGAACAGTATGGCGGTTCCTCAGAAAACTAAAAATAGAGCTACCATATGATCCTGCAATCCCACTACTGGGCATATATCTGAAGAAAAACATAATTTGAGAGGATACATGTACCCTATGTTCATTGCAGCACTGTTCACAATTGCCAAGACGTGGAAACAATCTAAATTACTCTCGGCAGAGGAATGGATAAAGAAGTTCTGGTACATATATACAATGGAATGTTAGCTATAAAAAGAATAAAATAATGCCACTTGCAACAACATGTGTGGACCTAGAGATTATCATACTAAGGGAAGTAAGTCAGACAGAGAAAGACAAATATCATATGATATCTATTGTATGTGGAATCTAGAAAAAATGATAGACATGAACTTACTTAAAAACAGAAACCGACTCACAGACTTTGAGAACAAACTTATGGTTACCAAAGGGGAAACGTGGCAGGGAGGGATAAATTAGGAGTTTGGGATTGA
>RJWK010003295.1:22623-64819 GCA_004363435.1 Platanista minor
CCGCAACGGGAGAGGCCACAACAGTGAGAGGCCCGCGTACCGCAAAAAAAAAAAAAAGCTCCTGGAGTTTTCCTGTACATATGAATAATGAATAATGGTCTTATTAAATGCAGGTTTTGATTAATTGGGTCTGGTCTGGGGCCTAGATTCTACATTTCTAGCAAGCTACCAGAATATGCTGATGTGTTTGAATCACACCCTGAGTAACAAGGATCTAGCCTATACTTCTTCATCTTGGCCTTTGCAAGCAGAAATAAGTCAAAGGAGAATGAGCTCAAAGATATCATTAAACGTGGGGAGATTGAATGGAGAGACTATTAAGGTCATTGGACTTGTCAGCATTGCACTACTCAGAAGGAAAACCAACACAGATGCTAACTCATGCCATGTAATAAAATGACAGCTGATGAGGAAGAGGGAAAAGCAAGACAAGAGGGTAAAAAAATGTGGTGAAAATAAATACATGACTGACAAGGATGCAGAGAGGATGCTATAAATCGATGACCTAGCCTTCAAAAGAGGCAACTGTTGAAAGCTTGCCTTGGGAAAGAAAGTCATAGCAAAACATATCATAAACAAATGAAATTCATTTCTGCTCCGTAACTTTAATAACAAGTTGCTAAACAGACACAAAGTATTATGCCACGTGTTGCCAAGGTTACTGTTTTTACAATTTAAGTGTTTTCTCACCTGTAGATAGGAGAACAAAACACCTGAGCTTTGGAAGATAACTTCTGAAGGCTGGATAAAACAATAATCTTCTGGGGATCAGGAAGTTCTCAGCTATTTTCTGCTGAGCTCTCTTTGCTTGTGTTGTGTAGCTTTCTCCAGTTTCATTCCTTTCCATTGTCTGTTTATGAGTCTAAGATTTCAGTGGCCTGTCATGCTGAGGGCCCATGCTTCTAAGCACCTTGATCACTGCTGAGAGCTAGCTTATAATTTTTGTGTCCAGCTGTGGGAAAAGCAAATGCTCTTGAAAAGGGAACTGAGGTTTTTTTTCCTTTCTATAGGATAAAACTTGGAAAAGGGACCATCAATATAAAATGAGCAGTACTTAGATAACTTTTGTTTTTCACTTCCATTTCCTTTGGAGAGATAAGATTCTTTTCCACTTATAGTTTCTTTTCATGTTGGATCCCCCAGTGAAGGTACAATACTGTGCATTTGGAAGTAGTCGTCAGGGTTTTAATTTCAATGGGAATCAGTGGTAGGTCAACCCTTCCCAAGCTCTTTCAGATACAGCATAAGGTACTGAAAAGTGGTGTATGTGCAAAAGTGTGATTACGGCTAAACTAAACACACTGAATGTGTTAGCGTTACGGGCAAAGATCATTTGATAGATGTTAACAAGGTCACATTTGTATTAGTCTCGCAAAGAAATGTTTCCTACATTTGAGATGAATGGGAAAATTTGCTGTTGCTCTTAGTTGAGGTTCCATCAGAGTTAGACCCGTGACAAGGATTTGAAGTTAAATAGTTTCTTTGGCTGTCGAACCCAGCAAATACTGATGGAGAAATGCAAAAGTGGAACAGAGAGGGCAAGACAGCTTTGGGGGCGTGTTATCCTGCAGCTCCACTGTGGGCAAATGTTGCTTAGAGACTCAGGCAAAGAAACGCAGCTGGTCCTTGGACATCGGGCCATTGCACAGTGAAGGAGTAAGGGTGGCAGGATTCGGGAAGGACACCAACAGTGTCTATATCTGCTACGTACTATGATATAGCAAATTCCAGTTCACATGTGTCGTCTTTTCCTCCAAGTATGTGCTACTCAACCAGAATTAGTTTTGAATATAAGAAGGAAAGTAAAGGAAGCACATGATTACTATATGGAGTCAGGAATTTAGAGATGTGAAAGTGTGACAGAAACTTTTGGAACATAATCTTAGCTGTAGTTGTAAACAGACATTCACTGTTAATTAGGAATCTATCAGACATTTTTTTTTTCTCTAGAGAATAAGATATACTAAGGAACATGTTGGCATCTTTTCAGGGATCAGATATCCTGAGGATATAATTTATTCTTTGAGAACAGAAGACAGAGAAATGTGTATTCCAGTTTGGTGATGAACAAAGTTTATAGCCAAAGTGTAGTGAACAGAGGTGAACTGGTGGCTTCTGCAGTGGGTCTCTGGTGCCCTGTGGTGGGAGCAGTGCTCAGTCAGTTGAGATGGGATGGTGACTTGGCAGGTCTTAAACCTACTGACCAGATTGTCCCAAGCTTCACTTGTTTGTGGGCAGATTAGGTTACTAGGAAGGCTTAACTTCGATTGGATCATGGCATGACTTGCTTACAGAGGTCTTCCACATCTGTTTGCCTCTGCTGTATTGTTTCCTTGGGTTCCCAACTTGGGCCTCAGTGTATCTCAGCGGTGTTTTCCATGAGTCTGATACCACTTAATTGTCCTTTGCCAGTCACCGCAAAGCTTTGTTTAATTGACTTTGGAGGTTGTCTACCATGGCTTCAGGTCAGAAGGGCAGTCAACTCATTTGAAGTGTCTTGAAGATATAGCAGTATAGAGCGGTAGAATGGAGAATACATGCTTCAAATAAAGATATTTAAATTTAGATATTTTAAAGTACTCACCCAAATAAAATGTATACATGGGGTGTGCTAAGCTGGTCAGTGGCAGGTTTCTGACTATGACTGCAGTGAAGATTAAAGATATAAGTAAATAGGGGACTTCCCTGGTGGTGCAGTGGTTGAGAGTCCGCCTGCCGATGCAGGGGGCACGGGTTCGTGCCCCGGTCCGGGAAGATCCCACATGCCGCGGAGCGGCTGGGCCCGTGAGCCGTGGCCACTGAGCCTGCGCGTCCAGAGCCTGTGCTCCGCAACGGGAGAGGCCACGGCAGTGAGAGGCCCGCGTACCGCAAAAAAAAAAAAAAAAAAAAAAATATATATATATATATATATATATGTAAATAAAAGCTCCAGTTTAATGATCTTTTATTGATGGTTGAAATAATATTTCCCTCCTCTGAAATCTACCTAGATTGAATTTATTTACATTTATATCTGACTGTCTCATTATGAATATCCTCCCTCTTTGTTCTTCTGTTGAGGGTCAAGTTCATGACCAGTTTATCTTTGATTGCCTCAAAATAGGCCAATGCCTTGCATATACTTGAAATGGGCAGGATTTTATTCATTTTTAAAATGCATACCTTCTTTGTACAACTATTTGTGGGGTTATTCAATGAACCAAGTATCAGGTGCTGGGAATAGGCAGTGTATAATGGTGAATAAAATAGGCCAGGTTCTTGAGTTTATATGGCTTCATTCTAGTGAAGTCAGCTTATGGTAAAAAAGAATAAAAAACAAAACCCCATAAAACAAGAACCCCCCCCCCCAAACAACCAATCAATCAGTAAAAATATTAGGATACTTTAGGTTACATGAAATTGTATAACATCTCTTATAATTTTACAAATAATAATGACTTTTCCAAAATCATTAAGCTACACACACTCAATTTTACATTCAGATTTTTCATTCACTTACTTTCTGTTGACACATTCTTAGGCATCTTTGTTTCTTTGTCTTGTGCATTTTACTTGTTTAAAATTATTAAAGTATATTCAATGCTAAGCCCAGTGGCTGGCACATAGTATGCTTTCCATAAACAGTGTTTAAGGTATTTAATGTTAACTATATCATGTTCTGCTAACAGTCAGGAATCCGGCCACATACTTTCCAGCCATCCCTATTTAACTTTCATAACAATTCTGTGATATCAGTACAAGTACTACTGTCATCCCCAATTTACAGGTAAGGCATTTGAGGCACAGGGAAATTAAATAATGTATTCAGTACCACACCATTCAGCAAGTAATTGTATGTGCAGCAATCCATAAAAATGTGTTCCATTTCAGAGCCTACATTCTTAAAGACTATACCTAGTAGCTCATATCAGGTCAGTTTGCCAGAAGCAATAACTATACCTATGAAAATTACCAACAATTTCTACAACAAACATAGAAAACATGAAGGAAAAAGAAGCACAATATATTAAATTTCTCATTAGCTGTCTTATCTGCTGAACATTTTATAATTAAAGCCTAAATATTTCCTCCAGAAAATTGAAGGAGGGCTAATGAGAAACCAGAGAAATGAAATATAATTATTGTAAATCTTATATTTAAAACTTTAAATGATATTATACTAGAAATTATATATTGGTGAAACTAAACTCTTGGTATCTTTTAAAAAATGGAAATAATGGCATATCTGTGTTTCTTAACTTGGATCTGCTCACTGGATGTACAGCAAAGCCAATCTACTGACACCAGGTTGTAGTGGAGGAAAACACAGTGTTTATTGCAGGGCAAAGCAAGGAGAATGGGCCGCTCAAGCTCAAAAGACCCAAACTCCCCAGTGGCCTTCAGGGAAAGGCTTTTAAAGACAGTGTGAGGAAAAGGGTCACAGGTTGTGTGATCAGCTCATGCACAGGTCCCTAACTGGTTGGTGGTGAGGAAACTGGGTGATGTTTCAAGGCTAATAGTTGTCAACCTTCTAGTTCCAACTGGTCTGGGCTCTATGTGCTGGTGGTCAGCATGTAGTTAACTTCTACTTGCTGGGGTTTTAGTATCTGCAGAACAACTTAAGGATATGGCTTAGAATCTTATCTGTAGCCCATGAGAAGGAACTAAAGATCCTTGACTTGGTTTTATGGCTCTAACCTGTTATTCTTTCCTCTTGCTTGACCATTTTCTTTTGTTTCTGCATTTTCTCACTTTTCTGATTAAATTTGTTCTTTCCATCATGGGGGGGACCTTAGAGGCCAAAGGCTTTCTACAAACAAGAGGTGGGGGATGAAGTGTGAGGGGGTTCTGCCCGCATGAAGGTCCCTGCAGGGTCCTGCTTGGTTTCAGCAAGGTGAACTAAATTTGGGGAAAAGGATCATTACATGAGGGAAGACTTCAGGGATAATTATCAGATGATTAAAACAAAGCCACATGAAAAGGACAAAGTGTGTTGTATTAACTGAGTTATATAATATTAACAGTGAACATTTAAATGAACAATATCAGCAGAAGAAGCTTTAACAGTCTCAAGATTTTTATTGTCATTTTAAAAAGGTCTCTTCATGTTTTGGTAGCAATACAGAGCAATTATTTTATCCTGTAAAGTTTTGAATACTCTAACTTGCCTCGTAATAAATAAAACCTCACATTTTACTTAGCGTTTTCAATTTGCAAAAGCACTTTGACACCTTTTCTTTCATTTTGTTTTTTAAAGCAGCCATGTTGTTAATCTCATTTTACAGATGGAAATACTGAGGCTTAGAGTAGTGAGTTGCCCAAATCCATATAGCTAATCCACTGCCCTGCCAGTATCTGGTTATGCAAGCCCAGTGCAATTCCAGCTATACTAAAAAGCAAGTTCAAAATGAAGTTGACTACTCCACTTCTTACTGTCATTGTCCTTATAGAGATATATGAAGAAATGTTCTTTACCTTTGAGGGCCCTTAATTTGAATATATTTGACCTCATAACTTTCTGTATTTTTATGATAATTTTCTAAATAAGTGAATGCAAATTCTATTCATTCACTAGGCTGTCTTCTGACTTTTTTTTTTTCTTTTTAAAATTTGAGGCTGGCTGGTGAAGACTTTGTAACTTTTATGGTCAGCAGAGTTGATTGAGGGTGGTTAATGAAATCTTTGGTATAAAGAGTTTTGAAAAAGATCCTAAAAAACCCATGGTTTGTCTGTGCATTCATTGAGGGCATTCACATCTCTACTCAGTCATAGAGACATTTCTTTCATGGATATCTTAGAGCCTTGGATGAATAAAGAAGACAAAGCTTAAATTGAATCCATCATACAAAGATTAATTTAATTTATATTTAAAGTCAAAAAATTTTCAATCTTTGCACCAGCTTTTTTGTGCATATAGTCTGTAATTAAGTTATTGTCAGCTATGCAGACTACACACCATTAGACTGTCTCCACTGAGAAGTTAAAAAGAACACATAAGTTCTCTTTTTTATTAAAAAGATCAAAGCACAGCTACAAAGAAATCTATTTTCTCATAAGCCCTGAAGTGGTTAGCAATCTCAATAAAATAAAGATTTTTATTAGAAACCTCAATAAACCATCATTTATCAAAATTACCTCTGTGAATTTGAAAATTAGTAAAAATTTTCAGTGTTAAGAACACTCAAAGCAATGCTTATCAAACTTTAATGTGCATACAGATCACCATATTTATGAATCAAATGTTATGATGTTTGGGATTTGCTTAAAAATAAATGAGATTTGCTTCAAAATAATGGGTAAAGAATAGGAGTATAAATCCATTATGATTAGCCGTGAATGGATAATTGCTGAATCCAGGCAATGAATACATAAAGGTCATCGTAATAATTTTACTACTTCTATAAAAAAGTAAAAATAAGAAAAACGTTTATCACTCAATATCCCATATGTTCATTAAGTGCATATATATGTGTATATATTTATACGTGTGTGTGCATGTGTCTATGTGTGGATATGTATGCATGTGTATGTTCCTATGTTTATGTGTATGTGTATACTGTATACACACATACACAATCACACACATGTTGCTTCCAACTAGTAAGCATGGTGAATAAATATTTTGGATCTGATTACTATTGCTGCAACGTTCTGGAATAAATTATATAGAGATGAAAGGAAACTTATTTTTCTGTTCTCTGGAGTTTATTTTAATTGTCTATGTGAGAATCAGTTTTTCCCTAAGGAAAAATGGAAGATAATGCATTTTCCAGTAGTGTCTTTATGGAATATAAATACACAATACTTATGGTAGTGGGACAAAAATTATTAAAAATTAAATTCTGCAAACAACAACAACACATCCAAGTTTCTATAGTAGCATAGTAGAAATAATACTTAGTGAAAATGATGGTGGTGGTGGGTGGTTTGTGATGGGAAGGGGACAGCCAAGGAATTCAGGGATTTAACGTTGAATGAGTCTGTAAGAGTTTATATGATTGAGAGGTAAATGGAATTCCTTACAGAGGCAACCACACATGTGAAGACCCAGAAGTATCATGGTGTTTATGGAAAATTCCAAGATTAATATGACTTGGGAATAGTCTGTGTATTAAAAAGTATTTTTAAAATTCTAGAAAAGGAGAGAGATCTAGATGACCAAAGCCTTTTACCTATAGGAGCTGGGTTCCATTGATGGTTTTACGTTGAAAGGCAGTATTTCCAGTTGAGTTTTAGATGGTCATGTTTGCAATTGTTGCTATAAAATTCTGATTGAAGTGGAAGAGATTACAGTCAGAGCTAACTATTGGGAAGTAACCATAACTGTCCATGTCTAAATTAAAGCAGTGCTATTAGAGAATAAATTGAAGGATAATTAGAATATGGAACTAACCCATCACATTGAATGTACTGAGAAAAGAGGAAGAAAGTATTAAAAAATTGACCCTTGGATTTCTTACTTGGGAAAAGGGCTACAGAGTTCAGGCCCATAATCATTTACCTACAATCCCAAAATCTATAAATCTCTGAAACCAGGAAATTTTTTATGTTTGTTACCAAAACTCATTTAGTGGAAAACCATTTCTTGAATTGATCCAATACTATTCAAAAATCTTTATGTATTCCACTTACTATAAATATTTATACGCTTGATGCAGAAATATTAATGTGTTTAATTATGAGTCATTGCCCTAGAAAGAGCTGAGAGTGTAATACATAATGTATATACCTCATTATCATTATAAAATCCAAAATATGCTGTATACTAAAATATCAATATATGTAGTCCTAAAGACTTCTACTAGGAATTATGGATATATAGTACTATTTAATAAGATGTCATTTATTAATAAGATGCCACCTAGCCTCTTAAAAGGTAAAATAGCTCTATAAAATTCAAGCATGACCTTCCTGGGCATTACTTGAAGAATAGGTTATAAAATGAATGATGTCAGATTTATTGATCTGACAAAATGATCAATGACTGACTCACATGTAGACCAGGAAGAATATACTTTGAATTTTCCTATTTCTAGATCTCTGGTGCTTGGCTTGTTTACATTCCCTTGACTAGAATACACATGAATATACATGAAAACATTGAAGGGGCAACTCTGAGGTAGAAATATAAACTAAGACTAAAAATATTAGAGACAGCTAACTAGGAGAGCATTGAAAGAGTTCTCTGGTGAGCATAGTGTTTCAGATGCACCTTTGTAGGAAATGTCTACTAAATGTATTGAAAATTTCAAAGAATAACATCTCTTCATAGTCAGTTCCAGGATACATAAAACAGAAAAAAAAAAATTCTATCTCAGCCCAAAAAGAGCTACAGTAATACCAGCTCATTACCATATATTTTGGTAATGAGCTGGTATTACTGTAAATTATGATACACTTGTTCCATGTAATTTTCAGTAGTAAATAGAAAGAGTGAGGTCTATTTTTATATACTACTGTGTCAAAGACTAATTGTGCCCTACAGAGTTAAGTAGGCAAGGAAGATTTTATTCAAGACTATTGCAATAGATGTTTCAGTTCACCATTGAAACAAAAGGTAAGAGGGTTTTGAAGCACTGGAATCAGCTAGTGGAAATAGTCTCTAGCATATTGTGGGGGAGATTGGTCAGTGTGACTAGGCCATCTGTGTTTGCTAATTGGTACTTATCTAAGTTAGACTCCTACAATTACATGGAACCCTGGAGATAGGGGCACTATGTTGTTTTTTTTTTGTTTTTGCTTTGAATTTTTTGAAACTTAAAAAAAATTCAGGTGTAGTTGTACAATATTATGTAAGTTTCAGATGTACAACGTTGTGACAATTTTTAAAAGTTATACTCCATTTATAGTTATTATCAAGTATTGGCTGTATTCCCTGTGTTGTATAATATATCCTTGTAACATTTGTTTTATACATAGTAGTTTGTACCTCTTTATCCCTTACCCCAATCTTGCCCCTCCCCCTTCCCCCTCCCCACTGGTAACCACTGGTACGTTTCAAAGGGGACATGCTCTAAGAAAAGTGAGGTTGGGGGCCTGTAGTCAGGAAGAAACTTGTCTAAAGTTTAGCTCAGCTGAGGGAGACATTAGTCTTCCTGGTTATCAGGGATCATCTTCACGATGCAAGGTTTTAATGGAAAAAAGTGAGGCTTCTACTAATGGCTGACTAGATCATTCAGATGAGCCTTCGCACTAAGGACAGAAGAAATTCTGGACAAAAATCTATACTTTACAATCTTCTTGAAAGCAATAAAGAACTAGCAAGTCAGTAAAAACTTAGGATGTTGAGAGTCAGCAATAAATATAGAAATATAAAATTTTAATCAGAAGTGAAAAAGGAAAACAATGGAATAAAGTCCTGGGAGAAAATATGAGCAAATACTAAATTTTGAGGTAGAGAGGACATTTTAACATGGAAACCATAAAATAAATCATAATAATTTAACCACTTAAGGTTTGACTACATAGATACAATATATTTCTGAACCATAAAACTATAAAAAAAGAAGCAAAAGGCAATTCTGGAAAATATTTAAATAAACATAAAAGATAACAATATTGCTGTTATTGGAAAAGCTCTTGGAAATAAATACGAGCAAAACATTCCAATCAAAAAAAAGGCAAATAATGTGAACAGGCAATTGACAAAAGAAGGGCCATAAATGACAGAGAAGCAAGGAAAAAAAACTGAGCTTCCCTTGAAAGCAAATCATTTCAAATTAAAGCAAAATACCACTTATCAATTTGGTCCCTATATATACAATATTGAAGAAAAATCGGTAATATTTGTACACTTATAGAGCATCTTGATATTGTAAATTGGTGCACACTATGGGAAAAGAGTTTTGCAGAATGTTTCAGTCCTTGACCTGGTATTTCTTCTAAGACTGTGTCCTTGGGAAATAACAATAGTGGACGTATGTACATATGAAATAACCTAAATACCTAATAGTCAAGGAATTTTAAAATCAGTTATGAAGCATTTAGTTTGTTTGGCTGTTAAATACTCAAAATAAGGAATTATGTTAAAACCGATATAAGATTACTTACCCAGTGGGAACCTATGTATAAATAATAGAACATAAAACCAAATATGTTTATTTAAAATTTCCTCCCTATACAATTTTTAATTTTCTTAATCTTTTCCAATAGGCATCCTAATTTTAAAGAATAAGGTATTTAAAAATTTCAGCATTTTTCACTTCTTCATGGAGCTTTCTACAATCATTCATTCCCACAGCATTTTCTTCTTTCTCTGAAAATTACTAAAAATAATTAAATATGAATATAATTGGATGAATATAGACACATATGATATACATTACATATACACATATATGTGTATATAATATACATATCATATATATGTATATTATATATTATATGCAGGAGATACTGCAGGTTCTGTTCCAGACCACCCCGATAAAGCAAGTCACAGGAATTTTTTGGGTTTCCCAGTGCACTTAGAAGTTATGTTTACGCTACACTGTAGTCTATTAAGTATGCAGTCAAAGTATGTCTTAAAAAAAAATGAACATACCTTAATTAAATAATACTTTATTGCTAAAAATGCTAACTATCATGTGAGCCTTCAGCGAGTCACAGTAGGTCACATATCACTGATCCCAGGTCACCATAGCAAATATCATAACAATGAAAAAGTGTGACATATTGCAAGAATTACCAAAATGTGACACCAGAGACATGAAGTGAGCAAATGTTGGAAAAATGTTGCTACACTTGCTCAATTCAAGGTCGCCACAAACCTTCAGTTTGTTAAAAATGCAATATCTGTGAAGCACAATAAAGTGAAATGCAATAAAACAAGGTATGCCTGTGTATACACACACAGAGACAGATACAGGCAGTCACAGACGTCTGTCTTCATTTATATCGATATTGATTGGATTACATTGCTTCTTGAATTAAGTCATGATTTTATGGCGTAAATATAAGTAGTCATTGACATATAACTGATTATTTACATTTGAATTTAGAATCAAGACTCAGTAAATACTTGTTCATTGGTTGGTAGAGATGTGGGCAAGTTGTTTGAATCCTTCCAAAGATGTATGTATTCTCCTATGACAAAACTCCAGTTCATCCAGAGAAGGCAAGGTAATTATCCACTCTTTATGTCTTAGTCTTGTTTTCTTCACAGGTTAAAAGAATTATGGAATATCTGGTTTCATATCACCAAAGCAACACTCACCTGACTCTCATGTGTTACTGTCATGTACTTTAGTACCTAAAATTGTGTCTTTCTGAAGCCAATGATAATCACTCTTGGGTTGTAGTGGGAAGTTATTAAGCATTTCACAGCAAAAAAAGAAAAAAAAAGAATCTACAAAAAGGAAGAAACAGGTCTCCAGGTACCACGAAGAATTTTCAAATAGCTTGGCTAATGGTTATATGGTAAACTACAGCATCTTCAGTGCTATCAGTTTGGTGACTGTGTCTATTTTGTTTTCTGCTTGACCTCAGTGCCTAGTACAGTGTCTGGTAAACAACAGTCCATTCATAAATACTATTCTTCAATAAATGAAATTTTGTGGACTGCAACGTTTATGCCTGGATGAAATGGGCTAAAGGTTAACTTGCCATTTTTCAAATAATTTCAAGATTATTTGAAATTCCTTGTGATCTGGATGCTACCTCCATCTTTTTTTTCGGCTTTGGAGGTAGTTTCCCCCAGCTGCTGCTTTGTAGTTAACAGATAACCAAGATCACTTACTGTGATCACTTACTGACCCACGCTGTCTTGGGTCACTGCTAACTGCCTTAACTTAAGCAGTAGTCCAGAGGAGGGTCTCTTCCTTTGTTAAAATTTCTGGGAGTTATAGGTACACCCACAGTGAACCTAAAATGAAGCCAATCCTCCACTCCATACATGCCCATATGTGTGCAATAAGGTTTTGGTGCTCTTCTGAAAAACAATGCATTTTCTCAGCTGTCAGATACACAGGTAAGACATTGAATTGATCCAGCATGAGTGATCTACAAAGATCTACAAAGAGGAAAACTTAAGTCTGTGAGTCTGTTTCTGTTTTGTAAATAAGTTCATGTGTATCATTTTTTTTTTTTTTTTTTAGATTCTGCATATAAGTGATATCATAGGATATTTGTCTTTGTCTGACTTAACTTCACTCAGTATGACAATCTCTAGGTCCATCCATGTTGCTGCAGATGGCATTATTTCTTATCAGGGGGAAAGGGTGGAGGGGAGGGATAGTTACGGAGTTTGGGATTGAATGTACACACTGCTATATTTAAGGTGGACGACAAACTGGGATCTACTATATAGCACAGGGAACTCTGCTCAGTATTCTGTAACAATCTAAATGGGAGAAGAATCTGAAAAAGAATAGATACATGTATATGCGTAACTGAATCCCTTTGCTGTACACTTGAAATTAACACAACGTTGTTAATCAACTATATTCCAATATAAAATAAAAAGTTTAAAAAAAAGAGGAAACCCTGCCTGCACTGGTTGTCAAATATTTAAATGTCCCTTTTTTTGAATGGAGAATTTTTTTATTAAAGAAGTTGAATATTTCCATACTTGGCTGAGGATTTGGTACGATGCATGAATAACTTTCCCTTTTGGTAACCATAAGATTATTTTCTATGTCTGTGGTTTGATCTCTGTTTTGTATATAAGTTCATTTGTATCTTTTTAAGATTCCACATGTAAGTGATATCGTATGATATTTGTCTTTCTTTGACTGGCTTACTTCACTTAGTATGATAATCTCTAGATCAATCCATGTTGCTGCAAATGGCATTATTTCATTTTCATTCTTTTTCATGGCTGAGTAATATTCCATTGTGTACACACACAAACACACACATTCCACATCTTCTTTATCCATTCATCTGTCAATGCACATTTAGGTTGCTTCCATGTCTTGGCTATTGTAAATAGTGCTGCTATAAACATTGGGGTGTGTGTATATTTTCTTGATTATCTATTTTAATAGAAAAAATTCCTGTAGCAATTGTTTTTGCCTTCTGATTTTGGCCCTGGTATCCTTTTTCTCCCCTCCCAAACTGTAAACTTATGAGAGCAAGGACTCTATAACCCCTTTATTTCTCCTACAGAACCTTACACAGTGTCTCCTTTGGATGGAGTAGGAGTGAAATAAACTTTTGTTGGATGGCAACTTCAGGCGAAGACATTAGGTTTGTAGTTGTCTGCTAGAACTGGCATAACAAAGTATCACAATTCGAGGGGTTAAACAACATAAATTTATTATCTCTCCTTTCTGGAGTCTAGAGGTCTGGGATTCAGATGTTAGCAAGATTGCTTCCTTCTGAGAGCTGTGAAAAAGGATCAGTCCCATGCCTGTTGCCTAGCTTCTGGTAGTTTGTTGGCAATTTTGGGCATCCCTTGACTTGTAGACGCATCAGCCAGATCTCTGCTTTTATCCTCACACTGTGTTCTCCCTGACTGTGCGCCTCTGTCTACATTTCCTCTATGAGTATAAAATCAGGACACCAGTCATATTAGATTAGAGGCTGTGTTAGTCATTTTTTTTTTTCTTTTCTTCTCTCTTTTCTGTATTTTATGATGACATCTTGGGCCATTGCTAACCTGGGAGAGAAAACCCCCTCCACCCCTCTCCCCACATACACCCAGGGTTAGAGGTAATATTCGTCTGCCCCAAACATCCCAGCGGCAGGCATCGTACAACTAGGGGCAGCTTCTAGACCCCAGAGCCTGCTACAATATTGAAACTAGTCAATCCCAAATTTGGCCATCCTGTTCCCCCTGCCTTGGCCGTTCCTTCCCACCAAACCACAATAAAGCCTCTACCCGTGCTTCCTGTACACTCTGCCTCCTGGCTGACCCAGTGCTTCTCCTCGGGACTCCATGTGGTGTGCTGTACCTCCTGTTTCTAGTGAACTGTTAGTAGAAACTTCTTCCTGTGTGACCGTCGTCTTCTGATTGGTTGACATCAAATCTCACCTACAGTAGTTAAGAGGCTCACTCTATTCCAGGGTGACTTCATCTTAACTAATTACCTCTGCAATGACCCTATTCCAAACAAGGTCACATGCCAGGGTCCTGAGAGTTAGGATTTCAACATAGGGACGTTGGGGACACAACTCAGTTCATAATAGAGGCCAGTTGCACGTATTTATTTGTAGATTTTTGTGTTAAAATATTCTGAAAACTTCCTAACATATAACATGCTACAGTATATCATGTTATGGCAGATACATAGAGTATGAATTGGGGAGAAAGATCCAGGACTGGAAAAAATGAGAGTAGTCTAAACATGGCAGAGAGCTGGAGAGATGATTGAAAGCCAGTTTCTATGCAGATGTTGAAGAATTTCTAATGATACTACCTGTGCAATATTTGTTGCATTTTCTCTCCCCCTAATTTCACAATCTCTGCTCTCGTTTGCAGAGAGTGGGGTGTACTCTTTTACAGAATATCGCAGTAGCTCTCTACCTGGTCTCTCCTGCTCTTTCAAATGCATTGTCTTTTTTTTTTTTTTTTTTTTCGGTACGCGGGCCTCTCTCTGTTGTGGACTCTCCCGTTGCAGAGCACAGGCTCTGGACCCACAGGCTCAGCGGCCATGGCTCACGGGCCCAGCCGCTCCGTGACATGTGGGATCTTCCCGGCCGGGGCACGAACCCGTGTCCCCTGCGTCGGCAGGTGGACTCTCAACCACTGTGCCACCAGGGAAGCCCTCAAGTGCATTGTCTTTTAATGTTTGTCTTTCACTTTTAGATTAATACCCACAGTTTAAGCTAATTCTAGCTGCTTCACAGATACATAGCAAAATCAGAGTGGTTTCAACAAAACAGAAGTTTAATTCTTATTTATGAAAATTCAAGATAGATGCTTCTTCGTGGCAGGTGCTTCTGTTCCCTGTGGGCATTTTGTGGCTCCCCCCTCTTCACATAGGGCTTCCAGATTAGCCACAGAAGGCAAAAGAGAATGAAGCATCAGGTCTGGGAGGCTTTTATGGGCCATCAGTCCTGGATTTGCTGTAGGTCGCTTCCAATCATTCTTCACTGGCCAGACCTTAGTCACCTGACCACATGGAACTGTGAGGGAGGCTGGGGAATGTCCACCATCTGTTGCCTTGAAGAACAGGGGTGGTGAGCTGCAAGCCATGTCTGCTGCATTGTACTCAGTCTTTTCCATGATACAGTCCAGTCTGCTTTCTCATCTCCCACTGCACACTCATCCTTTTTGTGAACTTTAAGCTCCAGTGAAATATTGTTTATTCTCCACATATTTTCCTTGTGTTTTCTTTTCAAATCCGGGTCAATGCTCAGGAGTTCATTCTACCTGAGACCTTTTACCTCCTCACTCCTAGGTCTCCATGAAGAATGTGACTTAACTTTAAAGACCTAGTTTCAGTACCACTGCCATCATGAAATGTCCCCTGTACCTTCTGGGACTTAAGGTGACAGGGCTTTTCTTCTTTTGGAGCCCATAGCACTTTACCCACAAAGATAGTGTTGTGGACAAGACAACTGTGAAAACCTGAGACAAAAATTATAAACTAAATGAATGCTTGTATTCATGGAGCTATAAACATTTTTACCATTTTTTTTTTTTTTTTTGCTGTACGCGGGCCTCTCACTGTTGTGGCCTCTCCCGTTGCGGAGCACAGGCTCCGGACGCGCAGGCTCCGGATGCGCAGGCTCAGTGGCCATGGCTCACGGGACCAGCCGCTCCGCGGCGTGTGGGATCCTCCCGGACCGGGGCACAAACCCGTGTCCCCTGCATCGGCAGGTGGACTCTCAACCACTGCGCCACCAGGGAAGCCCTAAAAATATTATTTTAATGTAAGAAGAAAATGATTCTGGAAAAAAGAAAGTGAGTTAGAGATAAAGTGAGAAGTGGGAGTCCGTCAGAAGGAATGTATTGATATTTTGCCTGAGACATAGAACACTGCAAGGTCACAGAAGCAGAACTGGCAACCACTCCTTAGCACTGTTCAAGAGAAAGGTCATCTGCCCTACAGAGCTGTCCAGTTTTCACCTATGGCGGATGTACCCCTAGTTTGATGGATTGGTTCTTAATAATTGAAAAATCTGACTCAGGAAATCTAATTCCTCTTGATCTAATTCCATAATAGCCAAGCAACTTTTGCTTTATAAATGGCTTCCCATATAAATCTGTCTAAGGATAGGAGAACACTCAGGCTGCAAAGATATAAGCATTTGACATTTGGGATTTTAATCAGTCTCTTATGATTTTATTTAATGTGTGCTGAGATTTCTCACCTTCGGTATGCTGGTGAGACTGCCTTTCTTACCAAGTACCAGAAGCTGGTCCGTGGAAAAATTTGTCTTCTGAAACCTTTGGAGTCATAGTGACCTCATAAACAATATTTTCCAACATCAATGGCCTGAAGCTTCCTTGTGACATTCATCACTTGCTACCTTGTGTTGTAGTTTGAGAGGTATGGTGAAATGACTTTGCCATATTGACTTTGAATATTGGATCTAAGACTGACTCATTGTGATATCTGTAGTGCGTACCCAGTGCTTTGTTAATGACAGGTCGTTAATGAATATTTTTTTCTAATTAAGAGCCAACATGAATGCGAGATACGCACAGTGTTCTACTTCTAGGAGGAAATCATATCTGGTCATGTGACAACCCAATCACCCTTTGCTTTAGAGCAACACACTTCAGCCCATGGGGCAAATATGGTCTATGTCTTGTTTTTGTCCTGCCCATGAGCTAAGGATGGTTTTAACATTTTCAAAAGCTTGTAAATCCAAACACACAAATAAAAACAAAAAAGAGAGAATATGAAATGGAGACTGTATGTGGCTCACAAAGCCTAAAATATTGACTACCTAGCCTTTTGTGGAAAGTAGTTCCCAACCCCTGTCTTAGATTACCAAGCCAAACTATGACATTACTTTGATTTATCGATTAGCGTGTCAGGTGACTAATTTCCTGTAATTATATCTGTTCCTTGAGAAATGTCCTTTCCATATGAAAGAAATTTTCTGAAAAGAATGTGATTTGCAAACTTCTGCAGATTAACTTGCATTTTATTCAACAGAGGCTAAAAGAAAAAGAAAAAGAAGATTTTGGTTAGCATGTTACTCACTACCTCCAAATAAGTGCAATCTAGCCATTATGTTGAAACAGTCTTTCATTGGTTCCAAGTGAACACATTTTATGTTCTTTTCATCCTAGTTAATTAGTAATTAATTTGGGAGTGCATCTTAGCCTAGTATGTTATAATTTAGTATTACTTAGTGATTTATTCTCAGAAAGGCTGTAAATAAGAGAACAATTTAGTGCTTTTAGTTTAAATAGTTCTATACTCACTATAGCTATACTATTAGCTTTGCCCTAACTTTACTTTCATAATTATAAAAAAAAAGCATCATACATTACTTAACCTGAAGATGAGCATTTATTTGTATTTACATTTTCGCACCTAAATCTTCTTTATATTGACATTAGAAATAGCCTTTCTGGGGCTTCCCTGGTGGCGCAGTGGTTGAGAGTCCGCCTGCCGAGGCAGGGGACGCGGGTTCGTGCCCCGGTCCGGGATGATCCCACATGCCGCGAAGCGGCTGGGCCCGTGAGCCATGGCCGCTGAGCCTGCGCGTCCGGAGCCTGTGCTCCGCCGCGGGAGTGAGAGGCCCGCGTACCGCAAAAAAAAAAAAAAAAAAAGAAAAAGAAATAGCCTTTCTGACTTATTTAAAATAGTCACTCAAAAGGGGAAACATTTTAAGGCTGATTTCTTTAATGATGAGGGAATAAAGCCTGACATTTTAGAAATGTATACTAAGAAAAGAGAATCGCTAAAGTGAAACATCACTAATGTGTTTCCAAAAGGTCAAGGATTTATTACCTTATAACAGGTGGATCAGAGCCACTTGATCTGAGCTAATCAATTGCTTTTTGTCCTCCAAACTTCTTGGTTTAAAACTCGTTACAGGAAGACATAAGCGTATGGGAATGTGGAGAGATGGCTTGAAGAGATGGACGCATAGCACTTGTGTGTTGGTTTGTCCTTTTGTGGAGCAGAGATTGGTAGATGGCGGAGCAGGGGCTGAGTGGTGGTAGGCAGTGAGAGGATGCAGTGTTTGGTGGTCCAGCCCCTTCTAGTCACCTTATCTTCTTCTTCCCCTGTGTTTTGCTGTCCACTGGGCATAACTGAGCAAGAGCCTACCAGGCCTTTCTTAAACTTGCAGAAGGAACTAGAGGTTTGTGGAGAAGCAAGGTAGATACAGTGAGGCCAGAAAAACGTTACTTCTCTGTTGCCTCCACACCTTAGAAAATTACCAGTGGTGTGGCTATAATTACCTCCTGTCTAAAGAGGATTTGCAGGGAAGAGAAAACTGGAGAAGAATTCTGGATGGAACACATTGCTGAGGTTATCTGCTGCCAGAGCCAGGGTTCATTTAGTTGAATTAAAAACATAGTCAATGGAATATTACTCGGCCATAAAAAGAAACGAAACGGAGTTATTTGTAGTGAGGTGGATGGACCTAGAGTCTGTCATACAGAGTGACGTAAGTCAGAAAGAGAAAGACAAATACCATATGCTAACACATATATATGGAATCTAAAAAAAAAAAAAATGGTCATGAAGAACCTAGGGTCAAGACGGGAATAAAGACACAGACCTACTAGAGAATGGACTTGAGGACACGGGGAGGGGGAAGAGTAAGCTATGACAAAGTGAGAGAGTGGTAGTATATATATGGACATATAAACACTACCAAATGTAAAATAGCTAGTGGGAAGCAGTCACATAGCACAGTGAGATCAGCTCGGTGCTTTGTGACCACCTGGATGGCTGGGATAGGGAGGGTGGGAGGGAGGGAGACGCAAGAGGCTAGAGATATGGACATATACGTATATGTATAACTGATTCACTTTGTTATAAAACATATTAAGCACACCATTGTGAAGCAATTATAGTCCAATAAAGGTGTATACTGCAAAAAAAAAAAAAAAAGTCAAACTAGATTTAGAAAGGAAAAGGGAGATGAAGGAATTTGCAGGAAGTAAATAGAGTGATCTCAAAGACTCCGGTACGAGAAATTCTGTAAGGTCTCAAAAAAAAGTATACCTCCAAAATATAAGGCATTCAGGAACCACTGGAACCTTTCTTGCCCACTTGCAATCTCTGCCCCACTATCCTCCACCACCCTCCTGTTTTCCTACCCTCTCTCATGATATTTCTGCCCCCAGGCAGCATTCTACTTTCTTTGTAGATCTGATTTCTCAGTGTCATGTACAGCAAGAACACACACAGTTGCTCCTACTCTGTATCCCCTCCTAGGTCAACCACCCAAATGAAACACGAAGGCTCATCTCTGACTCTAAATTCTAGTCTTGTCTCTGAACCTAAAGTCTCCAGTTGCAGAGAATCAGTTTGTCCTTGTTTGGGTCAGCTGCCCACCTGTGACGCAAATGAACTGCAATCTCTGGGGTGAAGTTACATGACTGATTGACTATGCAAGAGGGTTCAGGAAACCAGATTATCTGAAAAGGTGGGAGACCAAGATGAGAAGAATAGCCACTGACATTTATATATTCAGGACATTTATTTGGTTGTCCAGTCATTGTGAACCTTGAGGAATATTCATTCATTCACCAAAAGCTTTATTGAGCATTTGATATGTGCTAGAAATATAATTGTGGATAAGGTATTGTTCTTTCTTTTCGGGAATTTCTAATCTACTGCGATGGACAAACAACTCTGTAAATACTTTCATTCTGTTTAAATCAGTTCTTCAGTGTGGTAAGCCCAAGATGTTCATAAGAGGAGTTTGGGGGGAACTCAAAGATTTCCTGGAAAAGCAAGTGAGAGAGATAAGCCATCTATTAAAAGATGAGTAGAAGTTAGCCAGATGGATAAAGTTGGGGAAAACCATATAAGGTGCTATAAAATTCAGGATCTGAGTCCATTTGTTGACGATCAATCATCAAAAAGAACAATTTGTGAAAAAGCCAATTCACCAAAAAGTCAGTTTTCCAAACTTGGCTTGTAGTAACTTGACAACTTTCCAGTAGTAACTTGATTTTTTGCTGGAGTTCTCAAAAATAAATGGAAAACAAGGAAGAAGATTATTTTAGGGATACTTAATATAAATAGTCATGCAACACAACAAAAAAAATTGCCAGTACACAGAAAAGAAAATGGTTTGCTTATAGTTCATGTTTATATTTTTCCCTCCCAAACCAACTTTATTAGAAAAATATACTAATACCAATAACATAATACCAGATATAGAACAGAGGAATTTAAAAGCATTAATAATGATATGTACACAATGTTTTTACAAAATATGAGTGCCTTCAAAGTGTTGGTAAACTCTAGAGTTGAATCACCTCCTGTTGTATTCACCAGACTCTTTAATTAGCTTCTACTAGTAAGTTTATTTTAGCAGTTTAGTTAATTTGTATTTATAGGATGAAACGTGTGTGGGAGCATTTGTGACATAAGCTATCTGTTTTGTAACTTTAAGCTTTTCAAGGGAATGTGCCCTATCTGCTCTCCTTTCTGTAACTCTCCCAAGATGTATACATAGCACAATGCCTTGTTCACAGTGTGCCTTGGGTAAATATTATGGGCTGCCTGAATGGATCTGAGAAGCAGGATGCTTTTATGGCCTGCAGTTCTCCACTGTAGTACCATTGTCAGTGACTCCAGGTGGCCTTATCAGAGCCCGAGATGCTTAACACTTATTGTCTCATAAAGTAGGGATCACCTTGAAATATTCAAGTGGAACTATAAACTGGCAACAAACATTACAGAACTGGCCACAGAGATCCCTGATACCTCATCACCTGATTCTCTAGGAGCCTTTTCAGCTTTAGAGACCATGATTCAGCCCTCCTTTTTCCTGGGTTTTGTCAGCTTGTAAATTTTGGAAACTGCTGACCACTCACCGTCTGATGGCTGACAACACCTGTCAGAAAGCTGTCACGCACAAGAGGCAAATTCAAGGCCCTAGAGCTGAAACTCACCTCACCCAGACACAGCTTCCTGGGTGGGACCAGGAGATTATGCGACCATTTTCAGTCATCTCTTTGAAAAGTCCTTCCACCTGTTTCTGACACAAAGGAGACATGGCTAAATCTTCCCTAAAGAGGCCCTAGCAACTTTTTTTTTTTTTTTTTTAACATCTTTATTGGAGTATAATTGCTTTACAATGGTGTCAGTCTCTGCTTTATAACAAAGTGAATCAATTATACATACACATATGTTCCCACATCTCCTCCCTCCTGCATCTCCCTCCTTCCCACCCTCCCCATCCCACCCATGCAGGTGATCACAAAGCACTGAGCTGATCTCCCTGTGCTATGCGGCTGCTTACCACTAGCTATCTATTTTACGTTTGGTAGTGTACATATGTCCACGCCACTCTCTCACTTTATCACAGCTTACCCCTCCCCCTCCCCATATCCTCACGTCCATTCTCTAGTAGGTCTGTGTCTTTATTCCTGTCCTGCCCCCAGGCCCTTCACGACACTTCTTTTTTTCTTAGATTCCATATATATGTGTTAGCATACGGTATTTGTCTTTCTCTTTCTGGCTTACTTCACTCTGTAAATTCTGCCTACACATCACATATATGCATCTCTTTGGTTAACTATGCATTCGTCCTCTTCAGTTCTTGGCCTTGCTGTTAACCATGCCTCATTTGAGTCACAACTCTGGCTTAACTAATGAGAACCGACTGTGTAGCACAGGAAACTCTACTCAGTGCTCCGTGGTGACCTAAATGGGAGGGAAATCTAAAAATGAGGGGATATATGTATATATATAACTGATTCACTTTGCTGTACAGTGAAAGTAACACAACATTGTAAAGCAAGTATACCCCAATAAAATTAATAGAATAAAAAACTTGTCGTACTTCAGAAAATTTGCTTAACATGCTTGGCTTCAGTTTTCACATCTGAACAGTGAGGATGACAGTAGGACATGGTTTCCAGGATGAGCATACTTCCTCCCCCATAGGAGGAATGTGGAATGCTAGTTCCCTTCCTTCCCTTTTTCAGTGTCCCTTATATGCTTACATAGTAACACTAAACTTGGAGTCAGCAAGTCTCATTCTTTGACTATATGGAAACTGCCAATGGGCCTTCTGACTGTGAATATTTCCATACCTAGCATCTTATTCCTTTGAGAGGACAAACGCTGTTACATTCAGCTGTGCGGTCAGCGTTGTAATTGACGCTGCCTCTTTAAGTATACACTGACTAAAACATTCAAATCATGTTATTTATAATGTCTGTATTTCCTTCCACACATTTCCCTAGACGTAAACGGTAATCTACATTGGCTGGACAATTGTAGCTCAGTGAAACAAAGGGAAGGAAAAGCAGAGGGATGCGAGGGAGGCCTTCATGCCGTATAATGGCAAAAATAATGCGGAGATGAGATTGTGGGATTGTGTCTTTTGTTCGTTTGATTTTTTCCCCACAAATCAGAACTAAGAAATTCTGGGATCTTCAGACATTTCAGAAGAGAAACATGTGAGATCTGGTCAAGGAAGAGTGATACATGTAATGGTCAATGACCTTGAGGTGTGTTCATGAGCAATAGATGGTGTGGAATTCATAATTTGGCAGATGTTAAAGAAGACAGATTTAATGAAATTTACAGCAACAGGGAAGTTGCTACTGTGTCTTTCCTTCAATTAATATACAGCCTACGGACAATGTAGTAAATTTTAAAACCATTTTCTATTTAAAAAAAGTGGTGAAATCTAACTTAAAAAAAGGAAGTTAGTAATGAGGCAAGTTCTCTTATATGAAGACTGAGAAAAAGTTATTTGTTGAGTTGTTTACTTTTATATGAAAGGTATGCCTCACTGCTGTGCTTGCCCGCCCTGTACATATTTTAATAATAGCAATACAAATATGTGGTTATTTGTTTACATTTTGTGTTAGCATGAAACACAAGACAGAAAAACAATATAAAGATTCTAAAAGGAGATTTTAAACATGCCAAAGCCATGTTTTTGTTGAGATAAACTCTCTCTTTATTCCCTTGCTTTACAAATACTTGCGATTCAATAATATAGCAAAACCTAACTTCTCTCTCATTTTCAGTACCTATTCCCTGAAAGCTTATTTGTACACACAAGGACTCATCAATTTTCTCCTATGTATATAAGACTTAGAGCTGTCTTTCACAATAAGATTAGTACCAGATCATCAGGTATCCTCAAGTTGTCTCTCGATGAACATGCTTTCACAAATCAGGCTTCATATGTCTCTGCTGCAAATATCAGTGGTCCCCTCAGCACCACACATTGAGAATGCCATTGTTCTCTTCCTTGTAAACGTGAAACCAGTAGAAGCCCCGTCTCTATCTTTAAACTTAATCTCATCTTTTAAACTTAACAGGTGAACTTGTCAAATCCAGGTATTAGGAGTTCTTTGTTCATTTTGGTTCTCTTTTCTGTATCATTGCTTAAATTTTCTCCTCTCTTTAGTAGCATGTACACAATTTCTGGCTCTGTTCCCCAGTCTTTTAATTCAGGCTCTTAAAACATTTTACTTTCCTTTACACATTGTGTATAAGTAATTCATGAATACACCCTGTTGTTTTAAAATTTTATTTTATTTTATTTTTGGCTGCATCGAACCTTTGTTGCTGCGTGGGCTTTAGTTGTGGCGAGCAGGGGCTACTCTTCATTGTGGTGCGCAAGCTTCTCATCGTGTTGGCTTCTCTTGTTGCAGAGCATGGGCTCTAGGTGCGTGGGCTTCAGTAGTTGTGGCACGTGGGCTCAGTAGTTGTGGCTCACGGGCTCTAGAGCACAGGCTCAGTAGTTGTGGTGCACGGACTCAGTTGCCCCGTGGCATGTGGGATCTTCCTGGACCAGGGCTCGAACCCTTGTCTCCTGCATTGGCAGGTGGATTCTTAACCGCAGAGCCACCGGGGAAGCCCACATCCTTGTAGAAGAGTAGCACATACATATAGAGGGTAAAAAGTACGAGAGGATATCCACGTCTGACTGTGACAGAATGGTTTGTATCAAGCCGACCTTCTCTTCAAGCACAACTAGGAAAATGACGTAAAGTAATAACAGACGGCTCTTTGAACACAGTAAAGAAAGACAAGACTTTTGGACGCAAGATGCCAGAGGAAAGGAAACAAAGGCAAACGAGAGGGATATTTTAAGCAACTCTTGTGCATCAAGGCATTTGTCTAATCCTGAACCGTGATGGGGTCATCAGTCACTGAGGCTGAACAGAATGAAAATACAAAGAGGATGCAACTCTAAGAGGAGCTTCTGGCAGATGCACAGAGCTGGAGAGACAAACACTGACTTCATGGTCTGGGGGGAAAAGCTGGGGGAGATCCCCCGACTTCCATCTGAGACTCCAGAAGACTCCTACCCTAGGAGTTAGGGCCAAAAGCCCTGACTCTAAACATCTCCCACTCTGATTGAATCAAGAGGGCCTGCCTCAGTTCTAGAAGAAGGCCAGAAGAAAAGTAATCCTCTCTGGAGGAAGACAGATATCTTCTGCAGCCCTTCCAAATTTTTAGACACATTTCCCACCATTCAATAAAATTTGTCAAGCAGATCAGGAAAACTTAAAAAAAAGTCCAAGAGAAAAAGCGGGGCTATAGACCAGAGATTATTCAGATACTGGAGATATAAAATATAACTGAAGTTAATATGTTGACAAAAATAATGATATGATGTAGAATTTCACCAGAGGACTGGAATCTATAAAAATAAGTCAAACTCAAATTTTAGAACTGAAATACATAATCGTTAATTAAGAGCTCAGTAGATAAACTGACCAGTCAATTAGCCAAAGCTGAAGAGAGGTCTTTTGAACTGTTGTACAACTCAGTAGAAACATCTGGAATGAAGCACTAGTAGGAAACAAAATTGTGAAAATACAGAAAAAAAATGATAGAGATACGTGATTCATTGAGAAGAGTTCCAGCATTGTTATAAGTAGAGTCCCAGAAGAAGAGGATAGAGTCTTAAGTAGAAATAATATAGACGAAAAACATAAATTGCTCATCATGTTTGGATCATAGATCTCTAAGTGTAAAATGTAGAACTATAAAACTTTTTGTAGAAAATAGAAGAGAAACTCTCTATGAACTGGGTCAGGATAAGTGTTCTTATACATGCCACCAGAAGCATAATCCATTAAAGAAAAAAACTGATAAATTCCATTTCATCAAAATTTTATAGTTTTGCTCTGCAATGACCCTCTTAAGAGAATGAAAAGATAAGATACTTAATGAGAGAAAATATTTGCAGAGCTCGTATCGAACAGTTTTGGCTACAGGATATGAGGGCCCAGTGCAAAATAAAAATGCAGGGACTTTTGTTCAAAAAGTAGGAAAATTGGGTCATTCGGTGTACTAAAATGTAAGACTTGTCCCTATCTTTCCTAGTTTCTCTCTCAAACTTCATAGTATTTTTGAAAAAGACTTGATTTTTTTAGAGCAGTTTTAGATTCACAGCAAAATTGAGAGGAAGGTACAGAGATTTCCCTTATACTCCCTGTCCCACCACAGGCATGGGCCTCCCCAATTATCAGCAACCCTCTCACCTGAGTGGTATGTGTGTTATAATCTGTGGACCCACGTTGATGCATCATAATCACCCAAAGGCCATAGTTTACCTTGGGGTTCACTCTTGGTGCTGTAACATTCTTTGGGTTTGGACTGATGTATAATGACAGGTATCCATTGCATTGTGTCACACAGAGTGATTTCTGTGTACTCTGTGCACTGCTTAGCCATCTCTCCACTCCCCTTCAACTCCTGGCAATCACTGATCTTTTTCCTGTCTCCATATTTTTGCCTTTTTCCAGAGTGTCTTCTAGCTGGAATCAAACAGTATGTAGCCCTCTCAGTTTGGCTGTTTTCACTTAATATGCATCAAAGTTTCCATGTATTTTCATGGATTGATAGCTCTTCTCTTTTTAGCACTGAATAATATTCTTTTGTCTGGATGTAGCACCATTTATTTACCCATTCACCTACTGAAGGACATCTTGGTTGCTTCCACGTTTTGGAAATTATGAGTAAAGCTGCTATGGACATCTGTGTGCAGATTTTTGTGTGGTTGTTAAGTTTTCAGCTCCTTTGGGTAGATACCAAGGAGCTAAAACAAAACAACTGTCAAATGATCTTTCAAAGGGGCTGGACCATTTTGCATTCCTACCAGGAACGAATGACAGTTCCTGTCGCTCCGCTTCCTCGCCAGCATTTGGTGTCATCAGTGTTCTAGATTCTGGCCAGTCTAATAGATAGATAGTAATGTCTCATTGTTTGAATTTGTGTTTGCTTGATGACATTGATGTGGAGCTTCCTTTCACATGCTTATGTGTCATCTGCCTGTCTTCTTTGGTGAGGTGTCTGTTAAAGCCTTTGGACCATTTTAATCAGATTGTGTTCTTAATTTGGGGTTTTAAGAGTTGTGGATGTGTGTGTGTGTGTATTTCTTTTTCATTACTTTTATTTATTTTAGCAGTAAGTGAAGGACTGTATATAAACAGTGGGTTTATTGGCAATTATCAGCATTAGTAGTCAGGCTTATCATTCAGAAAAGGATATTGTGTTTCTGTATATTTTGGATAACAGTCTTTTTTTCTCAGAAGCATCTCTTGCAAATAGTTGATCCCAGTCTGTGGCTTGTTTTTTCATTCTCTTGACTTGTCTTTCACAGAACCGTGTTTTTTAATTTTAATGAAGTCTTGCTTATCAATTATTTCTTTCATAAATTGTGCCTTTGGCGTTGTAGCTAAAAATCATAAGGCAATTTTCATGTAGGTGGGTTTGATGGGGTGGCAGAGAGAAGCCTTCTCCAGTTTTTTGGGCAAGTGGCCCTTTGGACTTATTTATGGGTGTACAGTGTGGTAAGCGTTTCTCCTTCTTGTGGTTGAAAAAAGCTCTTTCTTCAGCACCTTTTGTCCTGTTTCAGCACCTGGGACACACTCTGTATGTGAAAGTTCCCCCGGGAGGATGGCATATTATTGTTGATTTTCTTGTTTACTAAGGCTAATCTGTCTTCATATCTTCAGTTTTATCTGTTGATCAGTATTTCTAAGATAATGGAGAGGAAACTATAGCTCCAGTAAATAACTACCCTGTGAACCAAGTAAGAAGAAACTGCCCATCTATATGGAGGGAGGAGGAGGAGGGCACTGATGTTGGGACACAAGGGTGGTGCCTAAGATGAAGTGCTAAGCCCCAGACATGCGCTTTGTTACCATTTTCTGTTCGTCTCACGAGAAAAATAAAGGAAAAAACAGGATACCTGATGCTGACAGGAGTTCAATGAAACTGACATTCTCACACCTTCACTGTAGTGCAAAAATGGGTATAATCATTTTGAAAGCCAGTTAACAATGTAGGTGACAAAAACTAAGTTGCTCATCCTCTTTGCAACAATACTTACATCTTTGAGCCTCTGATTTAAGGAAATTGTTCAGAAGGTATCGCATTAAAAAGAGAAAAACAAAGTAAATGCACAGAGATTTTTATCCTGGACTTATTTAGAAAAGTGAAAAAATTGAAAGAGCCTAAATATGTAACAGAATATTGCACTTATTCTCAAAGTTCCGTGGAATCCTAGTGCAAAAGCTTCATGACAAAAGGGTCAAATAAATTAGGAAAATCCTGCATAGTATATTCCGAATGTATAAAATCACAATAAAAATCACTATATTAAGGATTCTAAGATGTCTGTCCTGCAGGAAAGAATTCTGCCTAACTTTATTTAACCCAGATTTTTACAAATTAATTTGTTTTTAGATCACGTTTCCCATGTAGTATCTGTTAATATCTCACATAGTGAATTCTAGTAAAATAAGTGTTAGAATCATTGTGTTAAGATTTTAATGTTTTCCTCTGTTTCAAAATCGGCATGACTGTATTGCTTTATAATAGAAGAATACATAAGAAAAATGACTAAGCTCAAAGTCCTACCCGTAAAAAGTTCATAATCTGTTGGAGAGAGAAAGGCATTTCTAATTAGTAAAAGCTGTATTGTGAAAGAGTTATGTTAGCCCTATGAATGAACTTCTAAGTGAACAAAATGATGGGAAAATTAATTCTGCCTGGAGTGGAAGAGTCGGAAGAAGACATTAAGTAAAGTAAAGAGCTTCCTCAAACTGGTTGAGATACAAACTATACATAAGGAATCATTATTAATTTTCTAACAAGTTAAATCTAAGTTGTGATAACTACTAATTTCCCGTGAAGATAGAGTGATATCAACAGTTTCCCCTTCTTTACCTGAGATTAAACCCTCTTTAGATACATGGAAATAGGAACTATAGAGTCATACTGAAAAAAACTTGGGCCTTGGTGTTAAGTAGAGCAGTGTCTAAAACCCAGTTTTGTTTCTTGGTCAACATCCTTAAGGACTCAGTTGTGATTTGATCATAATATTAACAACCTAGCAGAGTTGTTAAAGGATTAGAGAGAACTGTTAAGTCTTTGACAAGGTGCCCAGGTCATTAGAGGTGTCACTGAACAGTAGCTATTATCAGCACCGTCATTATCAACAGCCCTATTAATACTCTTCAACTTGCAAGTGACCTAAAACCAAATCAAGTACCAGAGCAAGAAAAATAATAGCAAATTTGACACTTATAAATGGGAAGGTTCTGAGTGGAAGGAAAAGTTAAGTAAAGCAGGGCTCAAGGTTGAATTCTGCTAGAATTTTCTCCCCCTTTCTGCTTCTCATTTCTTCATGACTGATCTTCAGTATTAGTTATGACTCTCTATGCAACAGGCTATTCCAAAACTCAGCAGCGTGAGACCATAAACATTTATTATTGCACATATTTTCTGTAGGTTTGGAATTCAGAAGCAACTTAGCTGGATGATTCTGGCTCAGGGTTTCTCATGAGGCTGCAGTCAAGATGTTGGCCATGACATAGGCCATCTCTTGACAGCCACTGGGACTGGAGGATCCACTTAAAAGGTGGTTCAAACACATGGCTGATGTGCTGGGGCTGGCTCTTGTCAGGAGGCCTCAGTTCCTTATCGTGGGTACCTCTTGCGAAGGCTGCTTGAGTGTCCTCACAGTGTGACAGCAGGTTTCCCTCCAAATAGATGAGCCATTGTAGTTTTGCTCTGCATTTCTTTGATAATTAGTTAATTCAAAAAGATACATGCACCCCAGTGTTCATTGTAGCACTATTTACAATAGCCAGGGTGTGAAAGCAACCTAAATGTCCATTGATGGATGAGTGGATAAAGAAGATGTGGTGTATATACACAATGGAATGTTAGCCATAAAAAAGAATGAAATAATGTCATTTGCAGCGACATGGATGGACCTAGAGGTTGTCATACTGAGTGAAGTAAGTCAGACAGAGAAAGACAAATATTGTATGATATCGCGTATGTGTGGAACCTAAAAAAAGGGTACAAATGAACCTATTTCCAAAACAGAAATAGAGTCACAGATGTAGAAAACCAACTCATGGTGACCAAAGGGGAAGACAGGGGGGATAAATTGGCAGATTGGGATTAACATACAGGTAACTAATAAAATCCTACTGTATAGCACAGGGAACTCTACTCAATACTCTGTAATGACCTATATGGGAAAAGAATCTAAAAAAGAGTGCATATATGTACATGTATAACTGATTCACTTTGCTGTACACGTGAAACTAACACAATATTGTACATCAACTATACTCCGGTAAAAATTAATTAAAACAAAACAAATAGATGATCCAAGAGGGTGCAAGGCAGAAGCCTTATGATCTCACCTCAGGAGTGACACACCATCATTACCGCAATATTTCTTTTTTTGTGAAATATGTTAGCCTTGTCTGTTGTGTAGGGGGACTCCCCAACATCATGAATACCAAGAGGGGAGGGTCATTGGGAACCCTCTTGGAATCTGCCTAGCACAGCTTCATTTTCTTCATTTTATCAAAGGATTTCTTCACTGGGGGATGGGGTAATGCTACTGACAGCCAACTCTAGCATCACAGCTTGCAAACTAGGATGAAGGAAGTACCTCTCTGTATCTGAACATCAAAGCTCACAGAAGGTCTCTGATTGGCCCAGCGATGGGTCATATGTCCTTCTGTGAAAGAAATCACCATGATTGGTTAGTCCTGGAATCATGTTCCTAAAGAGGTCGGGGCAGGGTTCTGTGGTTGGTAGCATCACTTGAATCACAGAAGTGGAGGGAGGAGAGGAGTGAGATCCAGCTTTTCAGGGTAGCAGGGAAAAAAATTCCATCTTCTTTTTCCTTATTGTCCTACCAATGTCTATATGGGAGAGAATTCTATATGGGAAGAACCTTCCTTTGTTAGATGGATCTGGACATTACCACTGATTTTTTTTTAGGGTACTTCAGGGTAATTCTATAAGCATTAGCAGTAAGATGTTGATATATTTTTTTCTTGTGTTTCTCATAAAGTATAATTTTTAAAAGGCTTGCATTACTAATGCCTGGGTCATTTTACTACTTCCCTGAAATATTTTAAATTCTAGTTTTTATTTTAAATTCTAGATTTTATTTTAATTATATTTCTTTAGACTGTGCATCGAAAACATTTATTCATTAATTACTGTTTTACAAGTACTACACATTTTATTAGTCTCTTGATTTTTTTTTTTAAGTGATTTTTTTTTTTTTTTTTTTTTTTTGTGGTTCGCGGGCCTCTCACTGTTGTGGCCTCTCCCGTTGCGGAGCACAGGTTCCGGATGCGCAGGCTCAGCGGCCATGGCTCAAGGGCCCAAACGCTCTGCGGAATGTGGGATCTTCCCGGCCCGGGGCACGAACCCGTGTCCCCTGCATTGGCAGGCGGACTCTCAACCACTGCGCCACCAGGGAAGCCCTAAAGTGATTTTTTTTTTTTATCAGCTTAAAGGCTTAATAAACGATAGAGAGCTGTATAAAAACATAATGCTCATATTCTACCATAATATTCTCCAGTTCTAGGAGACAAATATGCTCAAGGGGCACCTTTAAGTGATTATGTTAGGCAAAATAGTCCTAGAAAGTCAATATAATACACTATTTAAAAATATACTTAATCAGGCCAATAATAATTATCTAGCCCAATTAACAGTATAGAAAGCAGTTTCTGCTTTGCATTCCCTATGTTTATAAAGAAAAAAGAGAACACTGTACTTAATTCTCTATGGTAAATCAACAGTTGAAATAATAAATACTGCCAATTTCATTAAAATTAGGCTTATTTCTTAGAGATGAATCACAAGAGTCTTGTAATCGGAGGAAAACACTTGTTTGAATATGAATTTTAGGTATTTTTCAAGTATTTTAAAGTAAATTTTAGAATTTCACAGAACATCCTTTGTAAATAGTAATTGTAAAGTGGTAGGTCACACTACTGTTATTTTAAATTAGCTTAAATGACACCCCAAATTACAAATATGGAAAGCTATCTCTGTGGAGAGAAAAAAGTGCATATCTGTATCATATTTCTTATTTTGTATGGATGTTTGTGTTTAAAGGCTTACAACTTCGTGGAGAAGTCGTAGAGAAGCATAAGGTGATTGGTAGAGATCAGTTTTACATATATATATATATAAAAACATTTAATTTTACCTCAATACCAGCTTCCTCCAGCTAGTTCTAGTGGGCTTGTTCCACACTGCTATGGTACTGTTTATGTAACCTCGACCCGTTAGAGCTTGGGTTATTAGCAGTTGCTTCCTGAACTTATAGCTGCTAGGTGTTAGGCTCAGTGACCACAGCAAAACCCTTAACACATATAGTTGGACAAATTCCCTCCTTATGCGTCAAAAAGAACTTTTCACTTCTTTAAAATGAAATCAAGGTTACCAACATATGAATTAAAAAAGAAGTTAATAGCAGAGAAGAACTATGCTCAAAAAATCAATTTGCTCTACCTGGTAAATGCAGCTGCAGCTACCATCACAGAAGGCACAAGTCAGAATAAAATTAACACATGCTGAGGGTTCTGAGCCCAGGGGATGGGCTGTTTTGCAGACAGAATGTCAGTCTGAGCTTGAAATGTCCCATCTTGTAGATTTGCTTTTTCAACTTTGACTGTATTTGAATATTATTAATATATTTGCCCACAAGTAATTGTTTTAGAAATTACTGCTCAGCAGCAATATAAAATCTCAAACTGTGGTGGTAACACTTACCAAGAATACTGTTTTTTATTGCTTCAGTACATCCACTGGGCCATTTTTTATCGTTGAATTTAATGGGTAAGTGTTCATTTTCCAAACAGTGCAAACACATCAGGGCAAAAGTGTGTTAGAATTAGTAAAGAATAACAGATGGCATATGGGGGATAGCATATAGACAGTTCTGCCAGTAGAGCTCACTTTCTAGGATATCCTAATGTCATTTGGAAGGCAGTGTTTGTGTTTGGTGAACAACAGGGCACTTTCCATAGGACATAAGACAATATAGAATCATCCACTCAGGTCCCCTGTTTGCCTATTAACTTCTGCTTTTGTAAATGCCACACGAAACAACTTCGAGCTATTTTAACTTTGGCTTATTATCATCACCTAAAGAGAGACACAGAAGCCAAGTCTAAAAATGTAAAATTTCTGATGGTGAGGAGGAGGAAGGTAAATACTTGTATTCCTCTGATGCCTTTCTCCACATAATGTGAATCAGTTTTTTAAAGCAAATCTACAAACCCATCCAAATCTGCCCAATATTATCACAACTCCCTCCCTCCCTTTCTCCCTTCCTCTTTTGGGTTCCCCTGTTCCTGATTCAAATCTCCCCTCAGTTTTAATTGCCCCCCTTTTTATTGAAGTGTAGTTGATTTACAATGTTGTGTTCGTTTCTGGTGTACAGCAAAGTGATTATATGTATTTATATATACATAAAAGAATATATAAACATAAGAATATATGAATATTCTTTTTCAGATTCTTTTCCATTATAGATTATTATAAGATATTGAATATAGTTCCCTGCACTATACAGTAGGTCTTTATTGTTTATCTATTTCATATATAGTAGTGTGTATATGTTAATCCCAACTCCTAATTCATCCCGTCCTTTCCCATTTGGTAACCATAAGTTTGTTTTCTATGTCTGTGAGTCTGTTTCTGTTTTGTAAATAATTTCACTTGTACTATTTTTTAGATTCCACACATAAGTGATATCATGTGATATTCGTCTTTCTCTGACTTAACATCCCTTACTTAGTATGATAATCTCTAGGTCCATTCATGTTGATGCAAATGGATTATTCCACTATTTTCTATGGCTGAGTAGTATTCTATCGTATGCATATACCACATCTTCTTTAGCCATTTATCTGCTGAGGGATATTTTTGTATAATTTCCCTCTTTAAACAAAGTTTGAATATTGTGAATTGGCACTGATCTAATAAATTGTCATTTAGAATATCTAAATATTCCTCCTGAGAGCAAATTTGTTCCCTCTTACTTCATTACTAACTCCATTCTCCCTACAAAATGAATTAAATTAAAAATCTGTGCAGAGTTTAAAAAGTATGCATAGGTGTGTGTGTATGTGTGTGTGTGTGTGTGTGTGTGTGTCAGTGTGTATTTAGAAAGAGAGAGAAGGGGAGAGAGAGAAATTATTCACTGCAGGAGAGCGTTCATATATAAAAAATTGATTTTTGTAAATTAATTATAGTCTTCAGTAGTTCTAAACCACCCCAAGTGCTCCATTAGTTAGAATGATCTTGAGAAATAGATATGTATTACCAGTTAATTGAAAAACATATGATGTTGATTAGTGCTTAGCTATCTTATTTTAATAGATCTCAATTAGATAAATGACTGCAGTACTTCCGGACTACAAGATGACAGTTTAAGTTTGCTGCTAGAAAAAGTTACTGAGCCAAGAAATGAAGAAATTTCAGGAAAAAAAAGGACCATATACTTTCTTAAGAATTTACACATACATTTTCATATGTGAGGGGATTTTAGATTGTAGAATCTCCTCGTTGGTTGCAATCTAGATTGTTGATATCCTTAGACTGATTCTAGAGCCAGAACCTGAGTTCAAAATCCAGCTATGCCTCAATTTCTTTATCTGTAAATTTGGGTTACTTATAGGATCTACCTCATTGGCGATATTTTGAGGATTAAGTGAATGAATGTTTATAAATTGTTTCAACAGTGTATGGCACCTAGTAAATACTAAGTGCTTCAAAATTATTTGTTTTTTAAAAAATCAAACCCAAACCCTGACATTTTCATTAGTGTTATTCATTTAAAAAATATTAATTGTGAACACATTTCAAATATGGTATTGTTGCCAATTACTCTGGATCCTTGTTATGAACAAAACTATTTTATAGATATGGGCGTGTAGTCCATCCAGTAAGAGCATGAAACGAAGAGAAATTCCAGGATTTCAGCACGAAATTACTACCCAGGATCAAAAACTTATCAAATTTCTATGAGTAGATTATTCTGCCCTTGCAGACACACCTTCCCAGATAAGCAAAGCCAGATCAAAATCGAAAGGTTGCTTGGTGGTCTTCTCATCAGAACAGGGAGAGTTGAATGAACCAAGAGTTTTAGGATATCAGGACACGGAAGGAAGCCTGCAACATCTCCATCACCAGAGATGGTCATGCCAACATCCCCTGGACAGTGTTTTAATAAATCCAAGTCACACTGCTTAGCGGATCCTTTCTCGTGCTTTCCTGGTTGACCAATCCCTTGAAGTCAATATGTTTTCATAATCTGGATGCCTTTGTTCAAGCCACTTCCTCTGAACTTTTGTTGGCTTGGGAGCATTCTTTCTCCCCATTGTAATTTTGCAAAGCTCTTTTCTGACCCACTATGTATTTATTTCAAAGCTTAATTCTTCAGAGCCTTTTCTTATTTTCAAGTTCCTAAAAAAGAATTCTCACTTTCTAATGCCTATTTAACATTGAGTAAGCAATTAAGCAATAGGAATGTAAAACCTAATTGAATTTTGAAATATTTAAAAGAATGTGACTGTTTGACCAGAAAAGTCTCAAGTTATGCCTATTTCCAATTTAACAAAATATTATTATTAAAAGCTGCATTAAAATAAGCCAGCAGGAGTTAGCAACTAATATACTCTTTTATGCCAATTTCTACTGTTGTCCTGCCTTTATGCAATAGAGTTTGTTCTCAAAAGATGATCAGCAATAACTTGCTTTCCTGGACAGATTTCAGACACAGCATAACTAACATCTCCCTTTCCAGTGGGCTTTTCCAGGTGGCACAGGAATCCTGTATCTAAAAAATGGAGTTCAGTGGTTTGCATCATATTTACATATTTGTGAATTGTTTTGAGAAAAAAAGATAGCTGATATGCATGCTTTTGGCACACGGAATTGTCTAGTTTGCACTAAGCCAGCAATAAAAGTTGTTTAACTGATAAGCATCATTGAGTTAGAAATAAGTATGACACCAAGAATGTTCTATCTAAACATTTCTCTACTGTGCCATTTCATTTGGCTTAAATGTTCTCTTAGTATTCTGTTTCTCTCCTTGTTCATTGTTGATCTATAGATCCTTCCCGAAAATTTATGATTTTAAAGTTTCCCCAGCCTTTTCCATTTTCATCCCTGGCACTTTGGATCAGAAAAAGTAGATCAGTTTCTCATCTGGTAAATTATAGATGTAATGAACTGACAGTAAATAATAATGAGTGTACTGATTTCAGAATTTATGGAAGGAAAGACATGTTTTTAAAAACATTTTTAATTTAAACATACCTCAAAATTGAGAATAAAGCTGGATAAAAGAAAGGTTTTTTCTTTCTTTCTTTTTTTTAAAATAGCCACACAGCAGTGCCATAAGTGTTAAAATTAGAGATATATGGAATCACAAATCTATAACATCTTGGAGTGTGAAGGGACTTCATGGCAATCTGGTGAACTTTCACATTTTGATTCTTGGGCCTTCAAGGCTTTGCTTGAGCAGTTCAATGCTGAGAGTTTAATCCTGAGATGTGTTAATAAAATGCAACTGTCTTATCAATTAATACACACATTGCTGAAGATTTGAGATCTGGCATCATTTTAAAGGAAAATTGAATGAGAACATGTCTGTGAAAATGGTTTATCAACCTTTAAAGTCCAAACAAATATCAGATTTTAAAACTTATTCTAAGGACAAAACACCATGTTGCACCATCAATAACGGTAGCATGAACATAAGTGTAAAATATCACTTCCTCAACTAGGCTACAGTTCGTGGAATTAGAAGGGAACAGAGATCAGCCGCCTACTTCCCTCATTTTACAAATAAGGAAACATAGCCAGAGGGGTGAAGGGATTTCTGGAGACCAAACACCTGGAAAATGTTAGGATCAACACACTTTGATGAGCCTTGATCTTTATACAGCTACTGTAAATTCATGATCAGAACTCCTTCAAGTAATCTTTGAATTCGCCAGAGAATTGGAGTTGATATTTAAATAAAATCCAAGTACTGATAAAGAGAAATTTATGGTTTTATCTCTCTTTTTTTTAAATAAATTTATTAATTTTTGGCTGCATTGAGTCTGTTGCTGTGCGCAGGCTTTCTCTGGTTGCAGCGAGTAGGGGCTACTCTTCGTTGCAGTGAGTGGGCTTCTCATTGCGGTGGCTTCTCTTGTTGTGAAACATGAGCTCTAGGCACGCTGACTTAAGTAGATGTGGCGCTCAGACTCAGTAGTTGTGGCGCACGGGCTCATTTGCTCATTGCGGCATGTGGGATCTTCCCGGACCAGGGACTGAACCCGTGTCCCCTGCATTGGCAGGTGGCTTCTTAACCACTGTGCCACCACGGAAGTCCCACATCTCTTAAATAAAACCTTAACCTAATTAAAAATTAGAACTTTTTTTTTCTTTCTAGATTCATTTTTTTAATTGGAGTATAATTGCTTTACAATGTTGTGTTAGTTTCTGCTGTACAATGAAGTGAATCAGCTATATGTATACCTATATCTCCTCCCTCTTGAACCTCCCTCCCTCCCCCCCCACCCCCCCATCTACATCATCACAAAGTACTGAGCTGAGCTCCCTATGCTATACAGTAGGTTCCCACTAGCTATCTGTTTTACACATGGTAGTGTTTCTATGTCAGTCCTAACCCCCCAGTTCATCCCACCCTCCCCTTCCCGCCCTGTGTCCACCCTCATGTTCTCTACGTCTGAGTCTCTACTCCTGCCTTGCAAAAGGGTCATCTGTACCATTTATCTAGATTTCACATATATGTGTTAAAATACTATATTAGTTTTTCTCTTTCTGACTTACTTCACTCTGTATGACAGACTCTAGGTTCATCCACATCTCTACAAATGACCCAATTTCTTTCCTTGTTATGGCTTGTTATTCCATTGTTTATAGGTACTACATCTTTATCCATTTCTCTGTCCGTGGCCATTTAGGTTGCTTCCGTGTCTAGGCTATTGTAAATAGTGCTGCCAAGAACATAGGGGTGCATGTGTTTTTTTGAATTAGTTTTGCCTGGGTATATGCCCAGGAGTGGGATTGCTGGATCATATGGTAATTCTACTTTTAGTTTTTTAATGAACGTCCATACTGTTCTCCATAGTGGCTGTATCAATTTACATTCCCACCAACAGTGCGAGAGGGTTCCCTTTTCTCCACACCCTCTCCAGCATTTGTTGTTTGTAGATTTTCTGATGATGCCCATTCTAACTGGTGTGAGGTGATACCTCATTGTAGTTTTGATTTGCATTTCTCTAATAATTAGTGATGTTGAGCAGCTTTTCATGTGCCTCTTGGCAATCTGTATGTCTTCTTTGGAGAAAAGTCTATTTAGGTCTTCTGCCCATTTTTTGATTGGGTTGTTTGTTTTTTGATATTGAGCTGCCTGAGCTGTTTTTAATTAACATTTTTATTTTAAAAGCTAAATATAAAAGATGTGAAATATGTATATTGTTGAAAACTGAATTAAAAAAAAGAAACTAAAGCTACAAAGAAGGTGAAAACAGTTACTAATAGTCCTAAGACCTAATACTTTGTAAACTTAAAAGCAATTTAAAAGCAACATTTTAAGGGGGAATTAAAGTTTATTTTCCTACTACTAAAACTGTTTTTAATGAAAATATATCAATGTGAAATATAAATACACTTTTAAAGAATCTTCTAATTTGAGGAAGATTCCTTGTTATTAAATAATTTCATTCTCTGGAGATCAAAGCACTTGAAAAGAGCAAAATCCATTGTCTTACCTTTTTAAAAGGATTTAATTTTAACTACCCTAGATAGATGAAAATCTATTTCAAAAAAGCCCACCAACGAGCTTCCTTTTTAAATGAGTAAATACTCTGTGTCACCTAAATTTTTCATGCTGTTAGTTTAAACTCATGTATTATTGCTCTTTCATTAATAGAAATGGACAGAAGCTGAAAACCACCTTCAATTTAATAATATTACTTTATGTATTTTAATACTGTTATTAAGGTTCTTCTTAGTCGTCTTTTTTATATCTAAGAAACCTAATTTCTTGTCATTTAAATGTATAATCTACTGTCTACCATTTAATGATCTTTCAGATTTCTTCTTAGACCTTAATTCATATCTATCATGTATCTATTTGGAGTTTAAATATGAATATAACACATTTGAGGAACATGAGTGTAAGGAAATCTTTTCTAAACCCTTCTACATATAGTTATTTTCTGACTTAAATTTACCACCCTGCATTACCTTTTTATTTATAAGAACTGCTATAATTTAACAATCTCATTTTCAAATTTGATTCTTTTTACAGGGTCTAGAATTACTGAGTTCTGCAACCTTAATTAGCCATCTTCAAGCTTATCATTCAGATGATAGAAAAATATGTTAAATGGTACTATGGTGAAAAATCACTAATACATTGTTTCTTTTTTTATTTGGAATACGTTTATACTTTTCTCTAAGTCAAACCTGATATATTGGTCAGTGTATCTAGTATAGAAAATAGGTTTTAATCTTATATGGCAAATTTGAACAGTTCTTGGATTCCTACAGCGATGTGTTGAGTATGTGAAACTCAATTCAGGCTCTGAAGGAAAGGGTGTCATGATTGATTAGTGATGTCTGCCAGGGATGTACATCGGGTGATTTAAATCTTCATGGGGAAAATAATTAGTTTATTTTTTAATCTATTTTATTCTAATATGCTTTACATATTTGAGGTTAGGGATACAGCTGGGATGCTTTAAACCATTAAAAAAAAAAAAAGACTTGAACCATTTTTAAAAAGCTTAGGTGGTAAGTTGTCTGCAACTTTTTTTTTTTTTTTTGAGGTACGCTGGCCTCTCACTGCTGTGGCCTCTCCCGTTGCGGAGCACAGGCTCCGGACGCGCAGGCTCAGCGGCCATGGCTCACGGGCCCAGCCGCTCCGCGGCATGTGGGATCGGGAATTCCCGAACCGGGGCACGAAGCCGTGTCCCCTGCATCGGCAGGTGGACTCTCAACCACTGCGCCACCAGGGAAGCCCTGGAACTTTTTCTTGATGAGCAAAATACATTGCCTTGGAAATTTAGGTGAATTCCCAGTTTTACTATTAATAGCAAAGAGTTCACTGGTGTATTAGTTTTTTATTGCTGCATGACTTTATGCATGATCACAGCAAACTTCATGGCTAAAAACAACACAAATTTATTATCTCATAGCTTCTGAAGATCAGGAGTCCAGACATTGCTAATCTGGGTCCTCTGGGCCCTCTGCCAGCTTGCAGTTGATGAACAAAAAGAGAAAGTTAAAGTATCATTTGGGTAGCTAGTTAAAATGCTCTGACTCAGAGTCAGATTACACAGTGACATACCAGTTACTTTGTGTGGGTTTAAGAGTTTTGGAGCAAAATGGCTCTAAACAAAACACATCATCTGAGCACATAGGGCAAATAGGTATATGCAATACTGAATAAGAAAGCTGATGAAGGGAAGTTGTGGCAGACCTTTTACTTCTTTTAGTCTTCTAGAAGTTGGTTACCAAGGCATCAGCCTGGGCTGTGTTCTCATCTAAGGTTTGGCTGAGGAAGGAACCCCCACCTCAATCATGTAGTTGTTGGTAACATTCAGCTGCTTATTATGGCTTCAGTTTATTCTTGGATGTTGGCCAGAGACTACCCTAAGCTCCCTGCCAAATGGTCCTCTCCATAAGGAAGCTCATAACATTCAGCTTGCTTTTTCAAAGCTAGCGAGGGAGAGTCTCTCCTTACAAAATAGGCATTAGTCTCATGTAACATAATCATGCCCCTTAAGCACATACATCCAATCATCTCTACCATATTCTATTTGTAGAAGCAAGTTACAGGGTCTCCAGGGGAATCAGCTCTGCAAAGATCTGACTACCATGAGGTAGAAATACTAGGGACCATCACATGGTATGTCTGCTCCAGCTGGAATGAATACATTTTTCGGGGAGCTTTCTCTTAATATGAGAAAATATTCTCAAGCAGCCTGAAGATACTCTGTATCATCAATTGCATCTGCTCTAGTCCTCTGATACTGAGAGGGAGAGAAAATGTGAAAGGAAACGTGGAACTTAGAGTGATTATTTCATTCTTAAGAATGCTTATGGAAAAAACTGGACACATAATACCATGAGTAAATGTATATATTAGGAAAAGACTAGGCATGGACCAAAGCTGAAATCACTAAAATATCAAAATATATTTTAAGACAGAATCCATGGGGAAAAAAAAAAAAAAAAAAAAAGAAGCAGGAGAAGAAGAAATCCTGGGCTCTAAGCACCAAGAATGAAAGCAAAGCTGTTTCGTAAAAGAAGTGAACAACTTAGCCACCCAAATGCTGAATTGGCAACCCCAAATGTTAATCACAATAAACATCACAGTTTTACTCTTCCTTGGCGGGTAACTGATCATCAAAAGTCAAAAAAAAAAAAAATAAGTCAATATAACCAAGAGGTATTTTCACCCTTTTCTCAGACTCTACGGAGAGCTAGGATATTTGCTTATGAGTTGTGTTAATATCCTAAGCGTCTACAAGAGTGCTGGACACAGAGGAGATGCTTAAACTATGTCTGTCCAATCACTTTTTGGGGCTTCCTTGACATTACTTTTCACCAGAGACAAGCCAAAACAATCTCTCTCTAACTTAGGGATTCAGAAGTTTTTCTGGAGCAGACCACTCTTAAGTTTATATAAGCTCTTTTAGTTGCAAAGTAGGGTACAGATGAAAGCACAAAGAAATTTGGTGCATTCTCAAGAGAACAGGGTTAATATTTAAAGCAGCTTTGTTAAAAATATGGCCTGAGAACTCAAGAGCTCCTAATTCAGGATCAACATCCCTGCTAGGATGGGAGGGATGCTGGGTGGCATAAATTCCAGGGGGTCATGTGTTGCCAAGGGCGCCCTAAAGACATGACTGATTCAAGAAGAGATTCCCCAAAATAAGAAAAACAGGTCAGAATATAGGAAACTGTTTGCACCTTGTTTGTAAAGAATAATAATAATAATAATAATACGGGTTTTTTTTAATAGGACTTTGAAACTTTGAGGGATAACATTTAATTACACTGAAATGTGAGATATATCTGACCTATTATTGAATATAGGTTCTAATTGAAGAATGACCTTACAAAATAATTACCTTTGTTTTTATTTTTAAGATTAAACTATGAGCTCCAGTTTTGTATCAAAGATATACTAGCCATGATTTTATGATGAGTCTATTAAAGAGTAAGGTAAATTTTTCTTTATCTGAGGTTTCAAAATAGAATTTCTGATTCTGAGTTTACAATACTGAAAGCGTGCTCTTTGAATAAGGGAAAGGAATACATTTAAAAGTTTCGTTCTGTATTTGTTCCTGCCACTCCTGGTTTAATTTTGTATGTGAATCCTCGACTATTTAGTAAGAGTTCCATCAGCTTTTGTTGAAAACGATAATCTTACCGAGACTGACAAATTTAGTTTGATGCCATGAGGTAATAAAAATAAGTTGAAATACTAATCTGTTAATCTTGATTTGTCTCACGTAATCTTCTGTAATATTATTTTCGTATTATAAAAGTAAGCTATTACTAATTTAAATATCCTATTTTTTTAAGTTTTAAAGTGATATTTAAGTCAAGAGGCTATATAAAAAACAGTTGCTGCTTATTAATAAAACCTTATGATAACATAGGATGATTGATTTAGTTTGTCAGATTTTCTGTGACTTTCCTCCAGTTTATCTTGTCTTTTTTTTTGTAGGTGTATTTTGGTGAATTAACACAGAATTCATTAGCTATACTATATATACATGCCACTAAAGCCGAATATTATATATATATATATATATATATATATA